>PITA01001733.1:77011-184041 GCA_004023965.1 Spilogale gracilis
GTCATGTCTCAGGCTCAGGTCATAGTCTCAGGCTCACTGAGGTCATGGTCTCAGGCTCACTCAGGTCATGGTCTCAGGCTCAGGTCATGGTCTCATGAGATGCAGCTTGGTGTTGGGCTCCCTGCTCAGGGAAGTCTCCTTGAGAGTCTCTCCCTCTCCCTTTGCCCCTCCCACTTGTGCTCTTTGGTTCTATAGAATAAATAAGGAGATCTTAAAAGAAAAAAACGTCACTGACTTCCCCAGGGCAGCAGTGTGGGTGTGCATACATACTCCTATACACACATGACCTGGTTAGGGCCTGTGTTTTAGCCCCAGACATTCCGAACTTTCCCTGTATGCATTCAAACTCAGCTTGCAAATATACAGTTATTTATATGAGTCTCTGATTAATTTGTCATCCACAGCAGACTGAATGCTCCTTGATTTAGGAGCCCGGCATGTGACCCCACGCCCCAAGTGAATCTGGCTCCTGGCTCTGGGCGAGTCAAGGCATCTGCAGTGGACCGCTCTGGGGGAGGCTGCTGACATCAGGCCAGTCCAAGCCCAAACAGGCCAGTTGCCCACACTCAGGCACACACACCCTGACTTGGCTGCCCCTTTTAATTGTTCCTGATCTCTCTGTCAATGGGCTTTGTGTTCAGAAAGCCAAAAGAGACCAGAATTCAAACCCTTTCTCCACCTCCCTAAAACTGAGACTTAGAAGAAAAACCTGCCTGGCCCATTCTGCATCCCCAGGGAGCCACCAGGTCCAGGACCTTCTCTCGTGGCTGGATGTAAGCACTGGGGGGTGATTCTTAGCCCACTGTCCTGGGCTGACCTTTAGCTACCCTCCTTGATCCAGGCCCAAGGATGGCCTGAGGAAAGCTACACAGGTGCCTGTGTGGCTCTAGACAGATGACTACTGGTGCAGGATGGTGGGTGAAGCTGGGTGGTGGGGGCAGGTGGTGTGGCTGATTGCTCATTTATTTCCCACCCTGAGTGAGGATAGAGGCTTCCCTGGAGGGGCCTCTGCCCCAGAGTAGTGGAGAGGGCTCAGGCTTTGGTGTCCTGTGGACCCTGGTTCAGATTTCAGTTCTGCCTCTCACTAGCTGTGTGCCTGGAAGGGTTGTGAACGCCTCTAACCCTCGGTTTCCTCCTCTAGCACAGGATTATTGAGCAGCTTTGCTGAGGTGGTGGGTGCCTCAGAAAGTGCTAAGGATAGCCAACACCAGTGATCTCATTCCCTCTCTGCCTCTGGGCCAGAGGTCCCCATTGCCTTTAGTGCCCCCTTCACGAGGGGTTTGACACTGTATTTTTCTCTGGACTGAGGTTGGGGGAGGCTGTGTTGCCCTCTGGCTGCTCCTGCTCTCTGCACAGTTTCTGAGGTGAAGACCAGCACTGGGGGACAGAGCAGATGTGGCTCTCCCAGCTTCGAGGGAGGCTGCGATCACACTGCCCCCCCCACAGACAGAAGCCCCATGGACTGCCCAGTCCCAGAGAGTTGGAGGCTCCTGGCCAGACCCACCTGCGGCTGCACTTCTTCCCCGCTTTCCTGAAAATGTGGACATTTCTGCAAACACATCCCTGTTCCTCAGCCTCCTGCTCCCTGCTGTTGATCCCTTTGTTGCCCTGTCCTTTGAGCTGGGCAGGCGTGGCCAGCAGGCCCCATTCCCCTGACGGGTCTGGTGGACGGGCCGGGAGGGCAGTGGTGGCGTGGGGTCACTTCGGCCTGGGCCTGGCTGTGCTTGTCCCTGGCTCACAGGTTTTCTTCGGGGCCTTAATGCGGGACTTGGGGGCTTTTGTATTGCTTTATAATGTGCTGATGTGTGTTTGGGTTTTGAGAGAAGAAACTTTATTTTCTGGGACCTCAGGTGTGGAGAACTGACCTGATTAGGCCTGCTGTTCCTGCAGTTCATGCCTACCCACTGTACCCACCGTCTCCTACAGTGGACATGCGAATCATCCCCAACCCCTTCCCTGCCACCACAGCTGATGGAATGATGAACATTCTCCCACGGACCTGGTGTTCACCACGGGAGGCATTCTTTGGGAGGGGAACCTCTGGCGAGCATTGCTGGCTAGCTGGGCAGTGGACGTCGTCGTTTGTGAGCAGGTGCTGGATTGCTCTCTGGGAGGGCGTCAAAGCCACCGTTTCCCTCGACCCCAACAACATCTTATAGGCGGAGTCTGTTGTTGCCACTTTGGGAGTTCATGCTCCGCCCCAGCCCCAGGGTGCCTGTCCCCAGGGTGATTCCTCCTGGCTTGTGCTGCTCCCAAGGTCGCTGGACTCTGAGTTGGCACCACCCTGCTTTCTGCTTGGGGCGTCTCTGGGTCCCCCGGAGCTTGGAGCTCTCCCTTGGGAGGCCATGTTTCTTCCCTTGGGGGGCAGTGGGAGGCAATGGCGTTGGTGTCGATCTGGGCCCCACTGGTGCTGAGGGCCTGTCGGTCATGTGTCCTTGGCTGGAGTGTGCTGACCCAGACTCAGGGACACATGCAGCACCGAGGCCACCTCGCTAACTCCCGCGTGGATGCCCGCTGACCATTTCACGTACAGTTCGCGCTCTCTTGCACGCCATGTCTGCTGAGTGTGATTTCACCCGTGGAGGCTTCGAGAGGCCAGGTTGAGGGTCACACCTCAGCTACGTGGGGAAGTCCAGTTAGTGGCGAGTCAGCCAGACCACAGATCCCCATATTTTATGAGGCTGGGCCAAATCCTTGTCATCCAGGGAAGCTTTCTGGGGAACTGAGTGGCCCATGGCTATAAGCGTCGGTGCCAGAAAAACCAAATGACCTCACTTTGGGTGGCTTTTCCTTCTTTGGAGAAGGAATGTGTGGGCTGCTCCCGTACGCTCCAGCCTGCCGAGGCCAGGGCGCCGTGGGACCTGCGAGGGCCAGAATTGGACTCCAGACGTGGGGGAGGTGTCCAAGGTGGGACCAGCTCTGGGTGTGCCATGGGGAGCAGGCCGTCCTCATGCTGGTCTCTGGAGGAAGGGGTCACCCTGCCGCTGTGGGCTGTGAGCTGCCCTGCGGACTAGCTGCCCCTTGGGGAGGCCTTGAGAAAGCCAGTGGTCCCTCCAGCTTGTGGCTCAGGCCTGGCTCCACCGCTGTGTGTGGCCAGAGATGAGAGCAGTCCCTCTCACCTTGCTTTTGGGCCCCAGTCAGCAGCTGGCTAGTTCAGTCCATGCCCTTAGTGCCTGGACCAGGGGAGGGTCCCAGGCCTGCCCCTGTGGCTGGATTCTTACCAGTGGGACTGAGGTGTGAGTAACAATACCGCCATGAAAGGCTTAGTGGGGTCCTAGAACAGTTGAGTTTTATCTTTTTTTATAACAGCTTTTTTGAGATAATTGACCTACAGTTCACCCTTTTAAGGGTCTGCTTGGAAGGTGCTCAGTGTAGTCACAGCTGTGCAACCATCCTCGCCGTCAGTCTGAGAACATTTTTTTCCTCTAAGATTTTATTTATTTGTTTGACAGAGTTGGTGGGGGGAGAGCACAAGCAGGGCGAGGGGCAGGCAGAGAGAGAGGGAGAAACAGGTTCCTCCCTGAGCAGGGAGCCCAGTGCAGGCCTCACTCCCAGGACTCTGGGATCATAACCTGAGCTGAAGGCAGATGCTTAACGACTGAGCCACCCAGGCGCCCCTGAAAACATTTTCATCACCTCAGAAAGAAAGCCCATGCCCCTTTGCTTCAGCCCACTTTCTCCCCTGCTCCCAGCCCTAAGCAACCAGGCCTCACTTTGTGTCTCTGTAGATAGCTTTTTGGTTTTTAACGTCTAGTGAGCCCTTGATCTGCATCTGGCCCTGGGTTCAGCCCTTTGCCTTAGCTCCCACAACCCTGCCACCCACCCACCATGTGGAGTAGACGCTCCTATTTGTCTTTGTCTTCCTGATGTGACCGCTGAGGCCCAGTGGGTCTGGACCAAAGGCCACGAGAGCCTACGGAGGCCTCACCACTGTCTCTGGCTTTGCTGTGGACGGGGAGATGGAGGCCGTTGACTCTCATGGGCCAGGAGCTCAGGGGATGGCCTTGGCTTCCTCAGAGGGGTCACAGGCCACTTGTCTTTTAAAATGTTTCCTCATTCTCTCAGTAGCTGGCAAGTTCTACCTACACAGGCGGGAATGTGCTGAGCTGCCCAGGCCTCCGTCTGCTTTCTGAGGGCCTTGTTGCGAAGGTGGTGCCTGGGCCTCGGGGAGGCCGAGGGAGCTCTCCAATCCCAGTGTGTTCCTCAGGTCAGACCACCTGCCTGGGTGAGCCACCCACCTGGGTGAGTTCCTTTGTCTCCCAACCTGGGCTGCACAGGGATGTAAACAGACAGGCAGGGCTTCCCTGCCTAGTCTTTCCACCCTGGCCAGGAGGCTGGTCTTGAGGTTTCCTGGGGGGGGGGGGGGGGGGAGAAGATAAAAAACAACAGGATGTCTTTCTTTCCAGCCTGTAGAGTTTTGTGAATGATTAACCTTGATTAAACAGAAAGGGATGGGAAGTGAAAGCAGGATGACCGCGGACGTTTATGGGCTTCTGCTCCGTTGTGTTTGCTTCCATTGGCCTCATTTTGACAGCAGAGTAGGGGTATTATGTGTCCCCAGTTGTCAGGTGAGGCAGTGGAGGCCTAGAGAGGTTAATTAAGGTCCCGAAGCCAGTGAGGAACAGAGGCGGGCTGGATTACGATTTTTTAAGAGTCTGTGTGGACATAGCACCCAGGCCATCTTTGATTAAGTATATGAGATCTAATTTGGTCCTTTCTGATGCTGTGCTGTGTAGGTCTTGCGATTTGTTTGTTTTTGTCAGAGAGAAAGAACATACGCAGGGAGAGAGGCAGGCAGAGCAGGCCAGGTTGAGGGAGAAGCAGGCTCCCCACTAAGCAAGGAGCCCCATGCTGCTCAATGTGGGGCTCAATCCCAGGACCCTGGGATCATGACCTGAGCTGACGGCAGACGCTTAACCTACTGAGCCACCCAGGTGTTCTGCTGTGTAGGTCTTGTTTTCCCCATTTTATAGAAGGGCATCCTGAGGCTGAGACTAAGAATCCTGTCCAGAGAAAGCTAGTGAGAGGTGTAGGCTGGGACAGCATGCTCAGCTCTGCCCGGTTCCACAGTCCAGCCCCCTTGGGTGTCCCAGACACCAGCATTTTCCAGGATGCCAGCATTCACATGGCCTGGGGGGCAAGCTGTGAGAGAGGTACCCTTATCCAAACAGAGGAAACTGCCTGGTGGTTCTCAGCGTTGTCAGCAACCACTCCCAGGTTGGGGGAAAGTAAATAGATCTGGGTGGAGATGTTCTTGAGGGCTCTGCTTTTCATCTCTCAGTGAGCCAGCTGACAGCTTGCTTTGAAAGGCTGGCCCTGTGCCCTTGATAAGTGAACCTGATACTCCTGGTGGTGTTACGAGAGCAGTGGGATCTGAGATCACTTGTGGGCAACTCTTGGCCTACACACACCACCAGTGCCCACACCCTGGCTGGCCCGGCCACGTGTGGGGACCAGAGCGTATGCATGGGGGCCTGCTGGAGAAAGAAGGCACCTTAGCCTTGCCGGCAGATGCTCGGAGAACTCCACCCCATGAACACGTGCTGGCCCAGCCCCATTAGGGGTCCTGGGCCCGATGCCCACTCGCTGTGCCAGCCAGCGGGCCGTGGCAGACACCCACTGCGAGGGGGCTCGGAGAGCTGGTTTCTGACTCGAGCCTAGACCAGGTCCCTGCTTGCTCTACTCTCAGGAAGGTCCGCTGAATATGAGCAGCCAGTACAGGTACCACCTCAAGAGGCTGAGAAAACTAGGCCGGGGTTTTCTGGAGCCTCTTGGCCAGGGAGTGCTGCCCTCCCATCTTGCCCCGCCGTTAGCAGTTTCCCAGATACTGGGATGGACGTGCGCGATTGCTGGCTTATCCTCCTGTCCTGGCCCCTGATTATGACTTTCTTTGGAATATTCTACATAGAAAAGGCACTTTAAAGTTTTTCAGAACCCTTTCTCTATGTGATATATTACTTGATTCTCTTACTAATTCTTTTAAGTAGATGGGACGATTTTTTCCCTTTTTTATTACTCTTTTTTACTCTGGAAACATCTGCTACTCCCTCCCCCCCCCAAATACTATCTGAGCCCAGATACCTCACCCCCACAGAAGAATTCCCCCAGCAATGGGAAGTTCCCCATATCCCATCCCAGAGGTCTGACTTAGGTAAATGTGAATGCTTGCAGACGGGCTTCTCACCATTTGCATAGCTTTTTGTTTCATTTTGTTTTAAATAGGTAAGGACTGTATGTGGCATAAAATTCAAAAGAAACCTCCCCTCCCCTCCCCTCTAGGAGCACTCTGACAGACAGCTTTTGTGGGCGATCCCTGAACTCCTAACAGGTGTGTGGTTGTGAGGATGGGAGCCATCAGTCTGGAGACTGAAACATGGATCATACTTTTGAGTTCACTGAGGTGAAACTGCCCGCATGGGATTTATTGACCTCTTTTGATGAGGAGCAGAGCCTACCAATTGGAATTAGCCCTACAAGGAACAAAAGATTGCCCTGTGTGCTCTGTTTGGTTGTGCCTTTTTTTTTTTTAAATTGAAGTATAGTTGACACAACTTTCCTTTGGCTTCAGATATACAGTAGTGATTCTCCACAGTTCTCTACATTATGTGATGCTCACCACAAGTGTAGTTCCCATCTGTGCTTCTGTCTTTGAATTAGGCACATTTCGATGGGAAAACTTGGTGGATTACAGCCTGCAAGGTGTGAGGGAATTATTCAGGGTTCTGTAGCTGGAAGGGGTTGAGGTGATTTATTAGGGATCACAGGCACACCACCACGCCCTCTGAACAATAGCTCCCCTGGAATGATCCCAGAGGAGCGGGAAGGTATGCCTGGGACAGGTGTGGGCTGCACCTGAGCCTGGGGGAAAGGCATGCCGAGGAGAGGTGTGGGCTGCACCTGAGCCTGAGGGCTGAGGCCACTCCGTGAGGCTGTGAGGCTGTGCTGCTGTCGTCCCACCACTGCCGGGCCACTTTATTTGGCTGCTGGTGGTTTATCGTGTTTCCTCTGTTGTGTGACCAATAGAAAAGACACCTTTGTGAACAGAGGCTTCTCTGGTGAGGTCAGCCAAGGGTGGATGGCCTGGATTGTACTCGGAGACAGTAAACATCCTAAAGGAAAGTGCTAGAAGGGAGAAGGGTGAGGGAGCAGATCTTTTTTTTTTTTTTTTTTAAGATTATTTATTTGACAGAGAGAAACACAACCAGAGAGGGAACACAAGCAGTGGGAGTCAGAGAGGGAGAAGCAGGCTTCCTGCCCAGCAGGCAGCCCGATGTGGGACTTGATCCCGGGTCCCCGGGATCATGACCTGAGCCGAAGGCAGTCGCTTAACCAACTGAGCCACCCAGGAGCCCCCGTGGGAGCAGATCTTTAATGAGCTGGCCGTATTTGCAGATGCCTGATCCAGGGAAGCAGAGGAAGTCCTGGGCATTCGCTGTTTGCCTCCTGGAGCACCAGCCCCTGTTCAGTGTGGATGGGTTTGTTTCAGGTGCTTTTCATGTGCCTGTGATCACTCACTTAGCTTTGAAGATGCTGTACATACAGTTCTGTATCCTGTTTTTTGGTTAATTATATCTAAGGTTTCTTTTTATAATAATATATAGTTTCAGAACCTCTCATTTTCGCCGTGTAATGTTCCATTAAGTGGATGGATCATAATTCACTTTACTGATACTTTATTAATATAATTTGGGATCATTTCTAATTTTTTCCTCTTGAGTAATACTGACAAGGGTATTTTCATACTCATGTCCTTTATCAAGCAATGCTTGCCCAGAATAGTGCCTCCACATTCGGCTAGGACTTGTGTGCATTTTAGTTCCCCTTGGTGCGGCGCTTTCCCCAGGAGACGTACTGCGTCCCCTGCCCCCCCTGCCCGCTATGACGTCAGCCCGCCCGCTGTGATGTCAGCCCACCCGCTGTGGCGTCAGTCCGCCCACTGTAACATCTTGTGGTACCTTGTCACAGTACCCACCCTTCCATGGGAATTAGCAGAAACTTACTTTCGCAAAGGTAAATGAAAATCGGTACCCTTTGTTTCAGTTCAGTATGGCAGCGTGCGTGGTAGAGCTCACTCACAACCCTGGTGACAGGTAGCAGTCCTCCATCAAGCCTGAGGGGAGCCCATGCTGCCGGATAGGAAGTCCTGTCAGCTTCCCTAGATGGCCGGCGTCCGTGGTGGTGGCCGGAGGGGTGCCTATGCTGAGCACCGTTGTGTGCTCCGTGATTTTGTCAACACTACCGTCCCTGATCCTGTGTGTGCTACCTTTTTGTTAAGAGACGTAGGAAGATTTCATGTTTTCCCATTGTGGAGCCAGAGACCCTAGGAGCCTTTTTTTTTTTTTTTTCTCTTTTTTCTAAGTAATCTCTCCACCCAACTTAGGGCTCCAGCTCACAACCCCAAGATCAAGAGTCAATCGCTCTGCCGACTGAGCCAGCCAGGCGCCCCAGTCCTACTTTCCTTACACTTGCCCCTTCAGCTCATTTATCAAACCTCTTTGAGGCTTTGTTTCCTCATCTATAAAATGAGGACGAACAAGAGCACCTGCTGGAAAGTGGTGTTGTGCAGATACACGAGTTAAAGAGGGCAAAACCCTCAGAAGAGGGTCTAGTCCACAGTAGTGCTTAGTAGATGTCTGCTGCTAATCTTGTTATTTAGGGCATATGTTTGTCTCCTCTGGGTTCTCAAATGATGGTGATCTTTGGTTGTCACCACTTGAAGTGGGGACATGTTAGTGGCATCTCATGGGAGGGCCTGGAGATGCCGCTCAACACCTGCAATGTGTAGGACAGGCCCCCCTGACCCCTGACAACCCCAAATATCGATAGTACAGAGGTTGAGAAGCCCTGCTCACATGTTTAAGTGTGACTCTTGGTAACTGAGCTCTTTAAACATATCTGTGAAGTAACATTTTCAAGAATTGCCTTGGTCTCTCAAAGAATCAGCATCAAATGGGAATTTACTTGGATCGCTTCCCAGCACCCTCACTAAGCACATGCTGTTGGCAGGTAAGCACACTGGACATTCGACATTTGGTTTGTTATGACCTTGAACTCTTAGCCTTCCCAGCACTGTCCTCCATCCTAATAATAGTAGCTACCATTCTTTGAACCTTAGGTGTGGGTGATTGTGCTCAGAGGTTGTCATGTATTTGCTTCATTGATCCCCTCACCATCCTTTGAGGTGGGTTTTATTCTTACATCCAGGGTGGGAGATCCAGGGCGGGAGAAGGGAAGTCACTTGCCCACGATCGCTCACGGGCAGAGCTGGGACTAGATCTGGGTCAGTCTTGCTCTCGAATCTATATTCCTCACTTTGCTTCTTACCTTGTCCTGCCTGGGGCTGCACACAGCAGACTTTCTTGCTCATCCACAGGAAGGTCTTTCAAGTCTTTGAGCTGAGTGCTGAGTCTTCTCTTCTGTCCTCTGGTCAAAGAGGACAGTTCTCAGAATTTGCCGCAAAGACGGGTTTCTGATCTGTTCACCAGTTAGAGAGCTCTCTTGTGTCCTGGTAACCACCTGCCTGCTTCCTGGCTCTGCCCCCAGAGAGGCTGCCCAGCCCGTGCCAGCTCTCCTGATGTTCCATCAGCTCTGAGTCTGTGCCACTGCTGACCCGAGTCACCTAGATTCCATCTGGTTGCTGGTGTCATTTCACAGTGACCCATTTTCAACGATACTCCGTAAGATTCAGCCCACCCGTACCTGCACCTGAAATCCACAGTGTCCTGGTGAATCAGAAAGGGTGTGGGACAGGGAGTCAGGAGCCTGGGTTGCGACCATACCCGACTTTGTGGCCTGGCAAGAGCCACTTGCCTTCTCTGGTCACGTGTCCTCTGTGGTAAAGTGAGGCTTTGACTTGGGTGCTGTTAGCATCGCTTCCAGTTCTTAACAATCTTCAGTGAAATGTGTTGAGTAACAAGAACTTGTAATTAGAGTTCTGATTATTGTGGTAGCAGTAATAATAGGTAATTATTGGGCAGTCACTCTGTCCCAGGCTCTTTTCAGTGATTTCAATGGTTTGTCTTTTTTTTTTTTTTTTAAAGATTTTATTTATTTGACAGAGAGAAACACAGCCAGAGAGGGAACACAAGCAGGGGGAGTGAGAGAGGGAGAAGCAGGCTTCCTGCTGAGCAGGGAGCCCGATGTGGGACTCGATCCCGGGTCTCCGGGATCATGCCCTGAGCCGAAGGCAGTCGCTCAACCAACTGAGCCACCCAGGCGCCCCTCAATGGTTTGTCTTATGGAATCCCCTGACCCCATGCTGTGATTACCCTCATTATATTACCCCCCACTCTGCAGATGAGTGCCTTGAGCAGAGTCATGTTGAGTGGCTTTCCCATGGTTACCACCCAACCAGAAGTGGTTGGACCTGGGGTTTGCCTTGTCTTTTTTTTTTTTTTTAAGATTACTTATGTATTTATTTGACAGAGACAGTGAGAGAGAGAACACAAGCAGGGAGAACCAGAGAAGGAGAAGCAGGCTTCCCGCTGAGCAGGGAGCCCGATGCTCGATCCCAGGGTCCTGGGATAGTGACCTGAGCCGAACGCAGATGCTTAACAACTGAGCCACCCAGACTCACCTTGCCTTGTCTTTAGAGTTAATCTTTCCAGTCTCTCATGTGCTTGCTCTGTAGAGTGATCCTGAGCAAGTGCCCTGACCTTCTTGTGTTTTAGCATCTCGCGTTCGGCCACTCCTTCTCCCATCAAGATGAAGGCTTTAAAGGTTCAGCCTCTGAATCTTGCTTATGGGGTGATATTCTGTACCCCAGGTCCCTGGCTGAATGTGATTATACAGCCACTCTTTTGGAATCTAAAATATAGACAGTAATGATGACGATAGTGACTATTTCATATTACACATTTACTGTATTTCAAACATATTAATACTATATTATTATCATTAACATAAATTAGTAATATTATGGTTAACATTATCTTTTTCTAATTTTTTATTGTCTAATTTTCTATCTTATTAATTTTCATCACAGTTCTGCCTGGTAGATGCTATCATCCGTTCCCATTTTACGGATTTGAAAATGGAGGCTCAAAGAGGCCCATATGACTGGAGTCACATTCTAGTGCATCTCAGCTGGGAGTGGGGGACAGCATGTTCTCAAAAGCCATTTGCTTTCCCAACATGTTTGAAGGGAAATATGTACTTGTTAAAGATATAATGAAAAGGTATTAGAGGATTCTCTGTGACAGCAGGACTTTGAGACCCATAGAGAAAGAGGGTAGACAAAGGCGCTCCGTGGGACCCAGCCTGGGCTCAAGCTTCTTCTCCCGTCTCCCTGTCACCATGTGTCCTACTCTCCCCAGCATCCCCCAACTTGGGCCCTGCCTAGGCCTATTCACAAACCTGACTCCAGCCATTAGATAGGGTTAGGTGTGCAGATTGGAGGTGGGTAGATGATGCAAGGTCTGAAGAGGTTGAACAGGGCTTGGGTTCTCTGACAGCCCCTCCCTCTCTCCCTCCCTCCTCCGGAGCTGCAGCTGGAGGAGGGTGAAGTGGGAAAGGGAACCTGTGAGTGCTTCCAGCATGGGGCCCCGAGCACATTTCCGGAGACCTCCCAGCATCCCTGTGCTCATTTCTGCCACAGAGTGCTTCCACCAAAGGCCCATCAGCGGCTTCTTCTCTTTTTTTAAGATTTTATTCATTTATTTGAGGAGAGCTCACAAGCAAAACGAGGGGTAGGAGAGGGAGAAATACCGACACGGGACTCAATCCCAGGAACCCAGGATCATGACATCAGCCAAAGGCAGATGCTTAACTGAGTCACCCAGGGCAGCTCTTCCGGGGGGGTGGGAGCCGACAGAGCTTGTGGCTGAGGGCAGGGAGAAGGCTGCAGGCTGGGGGCCCCTAGTAGGTGAGTCCATGGGGATGTTTCAGGGGGAGCTGCTTTTTCTCATCCTCCTCCTTACCACTGACGGTGGGCTTTCTAAGTGACAGGCATTTTACAAGTGTTTTCTGGTTAATCCTCCTGACTTTATAAAGTGTTGTCACTATCTCGCTTTTACTGGTCTGGAAACTAAAGTTTAGCGAGGATAATCTCAAAGTCACACAGCTGTAAGTCGAAGCAGTTGTGGTACACCCAGACACGCATGGTCGGTCAGCAGGTGACCTGCACCCTTCCCTCCCTTGGCCTGAGCTGCGTGACGGGTGCTGCTTCGTGGTGGAGTTTTGAGCACCCCTTGAAGGCAGTCACTTGGGGGCCCGGGGTGAGAGACTGAGGGTGCCCCGGAAGCCTCAGAAGCGGGGCTGTGTGTGGGAGCCGGGAGCAAGTGCAGGTGCCTTTCTGCCTGCCAGAGATCTGAGGCTGGCTTCCCCAGGAAATGGGGCCGGCTGCTTTCAACAGCATTTTCCTTTTGCAAAAGCAATACTTTTCCCCCCACCCCCCCCCAAACCAACCTCGTCCTTCTCTCATCCCCATCCCCTCTCCACAGCTGAGCGATAAACAGATTTCCCAGCCCCCAGCTGTGGCCGGTGTGGGCAGTCCCCACCAGGACCTTGGCCACATTGGACCTGAAACTTCCCCCTGCTGGGGGGATCCAGAAAACCCCAGGCAGAGGCTCAGTGTGGACCTGGAAGGGAGATGAGAGCAGGGCACCGGTGAAATTCCAGATGGTGGTAGGTAAGAAAAAGCTGCCCTTCCCCCACATGTGCGCCGTGATCACACCTGGGCAGGAGTGTGTGGGCAGGTCACAGCCAGGAGAGAATATGGAACCACAAGATAGAGAACTTTTTCATCTTGAAGAGACATTAAGATGTTTTACAACAAAAAAAGTTGTAACAAAATGAAAAAAGAGGCTAAGTACCTTCTGGGCTCCTGCCAGGTCGCAGTGCCCATACCAGAGGCAGGACACCCAGTAACCAGGCCTCCTCGGGGCGGTCTTAAACTTGCCGCGGGTACCCGAGGGTGCTATGTGGCCCATCAGCCCCCTGCCCTGACCCCATCTGGCATCATCCACAGGTGCAGTTGGGTCTTCTAGAACGATCCCCTCGCTCCCCCTCACCAGCTTTGCATGAGCTCCTCACTAGCTCCTTCACCCAGTGGTCCAGTTCTTATATCGCCTAGAATGTCTGCTGCACAGGGCAGGGGGTTTTGCTCTTTTGGTCACTGGTGTGTCCGTGACTCTGTGCTCTGGGACCGTAGGCAGAGCATTGAGGCCACACCCTCTCCAGCAAGTGGCTGGAATACGGCAGTGGTCATTGAGGCACAGAGTGCTTTGGGCTCTGTGCCCCCAAACCAGGTGTGGTGGTGGGCTCTCAGGAAGGCTTCCAGGAGGAGGTGATCGCTGAGCCTGATCTTGGAAGATGAGTGTCAGCTAGCCAAGCATGGCATGAGGACTTGCTGGGCCGAGGATCAGAATACATCTGCTGCCCACCTCATCTGTGTGTGTCTTCCCAAAGTTATTGGATAGCATCCATAAGCCTCTTCTCTGTCGTGGGCGCCGACTGGCACAGAGTGGAGCAGCGTTTGTAGGCATGGGCATGATTTAAAGATGAGGCCTGGACTTGGGGGGTGTCTTAACACTGCCTCCTCTTCCCACCTGTGGGCTGACACCCTCCCTTTTTCTTGCTCACTGGCTCTTCAGCTCTTGCTTGTAAATGCAAGCAGCCATTTCTTTTCCCCCAATGATCACTGGGGTGGCATTCCTCCATTCCGCCTCTTCATTACTGCTTCCCTTTATTCGCCAGGGCAAGAGGAAGTGGTGGGGGAAGGGGGTCATGAGTCTGGTGACCTTTCTCAGGAGGAGGGGTGGTTCTTGTGTCCCTGTTACTGGTTGAGTAACACACCGCTCACCATTGCAGTTTTGCAGGGCGGGTGGGAGGGGAGCGGACTGGTACGGCTGTGGGGGTGCTGGATACAGGCGTTTGAGCCCCCACGCCATTGAAGGTGCCATTTGGTGCAGAGAATTCTGGAGTTGCCAAGAAGTAGAGTGCATAGGAAGCTAGAGAGCTCTTTGTGTTTCACATGGAATGTGACAGCTGGGGAGAGACCCCTGCCCCAGTTTTAGGCGGGACTGGGAAATGGAAGCACAGCCTCCTGTCCCTGTTCCTGGGGTCACCCTGTTCCTTGTGTGGGTCACAGGACGGTGCTATCGGCACGGGATTGCTCGGTTGTTCCAGGGCCGCTTCAGTGTTGCTGTTCTCCCCTCGTAGACTAGAAAATCACCATATAGATGGGCTTTCATTTAGTCTCCTCGGAGTCCCTTTTGGGTTTCCTCCTCACACCTTTGCAGCTTGAGGTGCCTCACACCCCGACGCCAGACAGACAGAAACTCACACACCCATACACACGCACGTGCGCCTTGGGGTCCTCACCGTTCTCTCCTTGTCCTGATACCGCCCCTGTGAACTCTGAACCCAACAAGACTTGCTCATTCTTTCCCTTAGCCAGCTGCCAAGTGGACAAAGATTTAATCAATTCATTTGCCCTGATTAATGAATTACGGCTCACTGTGCCTCCTCTGGGGTGTTCTGACTTGTAACCATGATGATGGAAACGAAGCCACTAAGAGGTGAATTGCTGGCCCTTCTAACTGTGGGTGCGGAGGCATCAAAGGAGGGTCCATCCCACAGTGCCTGCCCACACCTTCCACATGGCACGTTCCACATGTCCAGAGAGGGCATGAGGCAGGCGGGTCCTGGGTCCCACCAAGGCCCCAGTGAGGGCCTCAGAGACCCTGGGACGTGTGGGGAGCCTGACCACTTGCTTATCTTCCCTTTGCCCAGACATTCACGGCATGGTGCAATTCCCACCTCCGCAAGGCGGGGACACAGATCGAGAACATCGAAGAGGACTTCCGGGATGGACTGAAGCTCATGCTGCTGCTGGAGGTCATCTCAGGTGAGGGGAAGCACCCTGGCCAAGGGTGAGGTGCTTGCCTGTTGGGTGCAGCCACTTGGGGGGATGCTGCCCTAATGTTAGCTTCTGCTCTGCCTTTGCTCATGGTGAGCTTTGGGTCTTTTGAAAGAAATTGGGGGCGCCATGTGTGAATTCAGACTAGGAGCCTGGGTTTGGTCCTGGCTCTGCTGCCGACCGTCACGTGTCCTTGGACAAGTCACTGCCTTTCTGCCTCAGCCCCCTCCTTTCCCCCCCCCCCCAAAAAAGGGTCCACCATGGCCGACCGTCTCCAAACCTTGGCTGCATTAGTACCTCTCCACCTCTATCTAGATGATCCCACTCCCTTCTCTGGCCCCCAGTGGAGAATTTGGATGTCCAGAAGTCTGGAGAGACAGCTCCCCTTGAATTTGGATCTCTACTTCCTTACAAACACCTTTCCTCCACCACACCTTAGAGGTCGGTTCCAACATTCTTGCCTTGGTTTATACACTGCATAATCTTAGCTCCTCTCTTCACGTTACATTCTACCTCGATACCAGTGAGTCCCAGACTTGGTCTCAGTCCAGTCTGTTCCCCCAGGCCCCATCTCCACCCAGATGTCCCCACAGCATCCCCTCAGCATGCCCAAGACTGTGCGGACTACCCCCGGCCCTGATGGACCTCTTTCCTCCTATATTCTCCACTCCATCTTGTTCTCCTGAACCTAATGTAGGACTCAGAGATAGCTCTTCCTTTGCTTTGCTTTCCAACCTGGTGGGTTTTTTTTGTTTTGTTTTTTTTTTTTTAAGATTTATTTATTTATTTGACAGAGAGAGATCACAAGTAGGCAGAGAGGCAGGCAGAGAGAGAGAGGAGGAAGCAGGCTCCCTCGATCCCAGGACCCTGAGATCACAACCTGAGCCAAAAGCAGAGGCTTTAACCCATTGAGCCAGCCAGGTGCCCTCAACTTGGCATTTAAGTTCCATTCATTCTATTTCCTTCTTCTGTTAGCCTTTTAGCCTCTGCCACATGGTGTCAGTTTGGGCCTCTTAGGCTCTCACCTAGATGATCCACAGGAGCCTTCGACCCCCTTCCAGCTCCTTCCCCACTGCCGCAGTCCATCCCCCACGCTGCAGCCGGAGGGGGCCCAATATGGTCTCTCTGCTTCCTGCTCAGAACCCTTCAGTGCCTGCCCAGGGCTCGAAGCCGGCAGCCCACAGTCCTTAGCATAGCTCGCAGGCTCCTCTGTGAACTGGCACCTGTTTCGTTTTCAACTAACTTCCCAAAAAGGTATCAGACCTCAGACCCTCTGTCACCTCAAGAGATGCGCATTCCTCGCCAAGGATGGGCTCTGTGCCCTCTGTGCTTTTGCATAAGCTCCAAACCACTTGTTCCCTGGTACTTTTATTTATTTATTCATTTGTTTGTTTGTTTATTTATTTTTATTATTTTCTTTTAAATAGCCTCTTGCGGGTGAAGTCTGTGTGTTAGAGAACGCAGATGAGGATGGGGGATTGTGCATGTGCGGTACAACCTACAGAACATAAAATTTAGCATTTTGAATGTTTTCAATTTCATCGAGTATTTTGTACAGTCCCTTTGTTGTGAGACACACCAGCATCCATTTGCAGACTTCTCCATCACCCCACACTGAGACCCACGCCCATCAAACACTGTCCACCCCCCACCCCCACCACTCCCCTGTTCCCTTCTCCCTTGAGCTCCTGGCAGGCATTCTTGTCTTAGTCTCTGTGAGTGTGACTGTTCTCAGCACCTCGTCTTGGTGGAATCAGATGGTTTAAGTCCTCCTGTGGCTTATTTCATTGTAATGTCTTCCAGGTTCATCCCCTGTCCTACTCTCCTTCCTTTTTAAGGCTAACACTCCACTGTGCATACACCGCATTCTGTGCACCCATTCATCTTCTGGTGTGCGCTAGGATTACTTCTTCCTTTAGGCTGTTGCTGTTCACACGCTGCTGTGAACACGGGCATATGGATATCTGTTTGAGTCCCTGCCTTCAATTCTTTGGGGTAAATACCCAGAAGTGGAATTGCTGAATCATATGGCAATTGTCTGTTTAATTTTTTAAGGAATGCCACCTTACCGTTTTCCTCTAACTGCCTTTTAGAGTGTCCTTCCCTGCCTCCTCTTCCAACATGTCTTAGTTTACACAAACCTGGTGTTGTTCTTTTTCATTCTTTAAACTCAGCTCAGGGTTTCCGTCCAGGAAGGCTTTCCCCATATGAGTGGCTGTCCTCCTCTGGGCTCCTGTCACACCCCATTCATTCCTTTGTCATGTCCCTTTGCCCACCCTGTCATCATTTTTGGCTCATTTGTGCTTTTTGCCATCCCACTGTAAGCTGCTTGGGGCAGGGATGGTCTCATCTCTGTGTCCCAGGTGCTCAGAATGGCACTTGGCATGTATGTGATGTGCAACAAATATTAGAGTGACCAGATGCCCTGCACTGGGCTTTTCTGCACAACTAGCAGCATTTTCCCCACCGAATAGGTGGGCCTGTGCCCAACTTGGGCACATCTGTGAACTGGGGTTCTCTCTTTCCCTGGGGTGGGGGACATCGAATCACTGAGATGTGACCTTCTCCCCCTGGAGCATCATGAGGTGAGTAGAAGGACAGAAGGAAGGGGCTGGTGCCCCCAGAGGTCCTCTGAGTAGCGACTTCGGACCACCTCCCACCAGAATCCGCAGGACTGCTTGTCCACATGCAGAGTCCCAGGCACACCCAGACCTCCTAAATTCAAAACTTAGGAGGCGGGGAAGGGGGCTGGGCATCAGAAGTGCGAGCACTGCTCTCCTTGCTGCCTGCCCTGTCCCGATGGAGTAGTCCTGTTCCAGCCAGTGTGCATAGCTTGGGGGCTGGCTGGGGAGCCCAGGCTCGGCCGGACCTAGGACCTAAGTGCTGGGGCTTTAGCAGGAGAGCCTTCAGGGCGGGGGGCAGGAGGGGGTGCTGCCTCGTCCATGCAATGGGAGGGAGTCTCTAAGGCACTTTGTCTCCTCAAGGAGATGATGGGGAGGCTGAGCAGGAGCCACAGCCTTGGGAGAGCTGTGAGTGAGTGAGGAAAGTCTTAATTTAATCATAAAGACCCAGCTGTGCTTCCCTGGGAGCTGCCAGGCCTAATCACATCTGTGGCAGGAAGTCTGTTCTCCAGAAGCTGGGGGAGGGGCCCGGGAGGCCCCTGGAGAAGTGCTGCTCCCACATTGCAGCTGCCCTCCTTGAACCCTCTCAGCCAAGCTGCCAGTGTGCTGGGTGTGGCAGGGAGGGGACTGTGGCGAGGCGGGGCTGCAGACTGTAGCAGGTGCAAGGGTCCTGAGTTTTGGGCTCTGGGACAGTAATTCTCAGCCTTCTGGGATCTCTGGCCTTTTAGAGACTCAAGCCCCATGTGTCCTTCCCTCCAGTATGGGCACACGTTACACATTTCAATTTTGAGTTTTAGTTTAAAGAGGTTCCCGAGTACCTCTATTCTGAGCTGAAAGTGCTCTTAATGGAGTGTTTGGGGAACCAGCTCTTTCCCTGCAACTTCTGACCCTGGAACTTGCGTTGGAGGAGGGGGTGGGCTGAGGGTGGGGAGTTGGCTTGGAGCTGAGCCGAATATGCCCACGAGAGGCAGTGGTTATTGAGTGAGAGAGGAACACTGTGGGCAGCTCTGTTTAAACACTAGGGGACTTTTTCAGAATGTTCTAAAGTGCCCACGCATCTTCCTGGGCCAAACAGTATAGACTAGAGGGGTTTGGGGCCTTTTACAGGTGCTGTTCCTTCTGCCTTGATCGTCGCTCCCTGCTGTCACGGCCCAGCTGCCTTCCCACTGAGAGGGCTTTACTGACTATTCCATAACTCCTTCATCCCCTACCTGCCCTCCTTTGCATCCTCTTTTTAAGCATTTATCCTTCTTGGCACGTATTTATGTGTTTCTCTGTTGAAGGTCTGTCTCCTGTTCCAGAAGTGTACAAAGGCAGGAAAGTGTTTTGTTTACCCCCATATTCCTTGTGCCGGGCCAGGTCCCGGACATACGGGGCTTCATACAGATCAGTTGGGTGGAGGCAAGCATTGAGGTCTGAGAAGTGGCAGGAGAGAGGCAGGGTCGACTTTCCCTGTTGTTCCCTGCGAGGGGGTTCCCCACCATGCACGAGGGTGTCCTGAGAGCAGTGCTGCTCCCAGGAAGCAGCATCTGACCCTCCCGCCCCCCCCCTTGATCTGCATTCAGGGGAGCGCTTGGCCAAGCCGGAGCGAGGCAAGATGAGGGTGCACAAGATCTCCAACGTCAACAAGGCCCTGGATTTCATAGCCAGCAAGGGCGTCAAGCTCGTGTCCATTGGAGCCGAAGGTGAGTGAGGCCAGCCCTCTGGCTGCTCCTTGGAGCCTGATTTTCTGCTTCCTGTTCTCTTAGCCTTTTCTGCCCTGACTCCCAGGTTCCCCCACCCCTGGGTGTATTGGGAAGTGGGGCCGCCTGCACCTCCATCTGGTCGACCTGTGCATTCTTCATGTAACAATACACTTTCTGTCCGGTCTCGGCACCCCCCACATCCAGAAAACCATGGGCCTGCTCCCTGGTCCTGACCTGGATGCCCTCCTCCCAGCTGAATCCTGGTGCCGTTAGATCCTGTGGGAGTGGAAGGGCACCTCCCTCACCCACAGGCCTGCCTGAATTTTGCTGCCTATGGCAGAGAATTCTGTTGCCTGGAGAATGTCAGACACGGGCTGGGTGGAGGGTCTTCCCAGGGGTCTGTGGGGAAGGTTGATGCCTAGAAGCCTTCAGGAACGTTCCTAGTAGCATTTCTCTGCAGATTAGCTTATTGACCCTTTTTCCTTCACTTCAAAACAGTTTTTTTAAAGCTCCGTATAAATTGTTATTTGTTTGTTCTTAACGATTTAAAAGGGGCAGTGCAGTTACTCGTGTGCCCTGTGGTGGCCTGGCGGGATTTGGGGAGGGTGGAAGAGAACCGAACACCACAGCCAAGGCCGTGTCAGCACTGCGCCCCCACGGGTTCAGCTGGGACTCCCTGGGCACCTGCTGTGCGGCGCCAGAAATCTAAACCTAGGAAGTGTTTCCATCCGTTCGTTCATCATTTGTCGTCCGCGCACGGCTGTGATCCCTGAGCACACGCGTCCTGGTGATTGCCAAAAGCCATCTCACTGATTCCTCCCGGGGCCGCTCTGGTGGCTCTCATTATTACCCTCATTGAATGAAAAGGAACCAGATGCCTAATGAGGTGAAGTAACTTACTGAAGGTCCCAATGTCACTAAGTGGCAAAGCCAGAGCTCAGACCAGGTCTGTGTCAGAGAAATCCCCCTTGAGCGTGGCCTTTTCTTGAAGAGGGTGGGGGACCTGCTCCAGTAAATCAGGAGCGCATCTCTTCTCTGGTGGGAGGAGTCTAAAGCTCTCCCCGCCCCCTCTTTCTGGAAATTGAGGGATTTTATATTGCTGCATCAAATGTGAATTTTAGCGTAGTATCGGCAAGCCACAGCCCGCAGTCTCAAATAGGGTCGTCGCGGGTTTTTGTAAATATTGGAACCCAGCCACACCTGTCTGTTTACATATTCTCTTTGTCTGCTCTTCTGCTGCATTTGGCGAAAGAGTTGTGATAGAGACCGTATGGCCTGCAAAGCTGAAAATATTTCCTGTCAGCCTTTCAGACTTTCGCAGAACACTTTGGCCAAGCCCTGCCTTACTGGGGACTCTGGCTCATGCTGAGCCATCATGGGTGCTGCCTTGTGTGGCCCAGCACACCTTCGGCTGTGAAGCAGAAAAGACGCGTGTCTTCTCCACCTGTGTGGCCTACCCCGCAGGTGCTCAGGAGGTGTTCGAAGGACTCGCACCTAGCAGGCTACTTTGTTTTGTGAGTGGGAATACAGTCTCTACTTCTTAAAAGAGTAGTTTGCTCTATTAGGGAAGATTAAAGACTTGGCAGAAAAAGTTGAGTAGAGAAGGTGGTACTTAGCTGGTCTGGTGTGAGCTCACATGCCACCTGGGGCAGAGAAGTAAAGGCTGTGTAAGGGGGGACTGGGGTGACAGTAGGGATGGGTGGGGATTGTGGAGAACTGGGGAAAGCATTCCTTCTAAGCAGGGCATCTGCTAGGCAGATCTGATCATTTGTTGCTGTGGGGAAGATACAGGTCCAGCATGGCTAGAGCTTCCCATTTTTTTCAAAAGAAGCCAGAAATCCAGACTTTTAGAAAGAAAGACTAAATAGCTACTCTGAGGTCCGAAGGGGAAGAGGAAAGGGGAAGATGGGAGAGAGGAGTACTTGGTTCCAGCTCTTTGTCTGGCTAGACAGGGTGCTTTGTGTGGGTTCTCGCCTTCTGCCTGTGAGCAGGCCTGGAGGGTGGAGGTAGCTGAGGCTGAGAAGAGTTGCTAGGGTGGAAGCCTTGCTAGGGTGGAAGCCGGCGGCGTGGTTGAGCCTGCGCTCTGGGCTGCCCCCCTTCCACGGGACGGTGCCAGGCTGAGCTCGGGAGTTTGGGCTCCAGAGCTGAGGTCTAACCTCTTTCCGTCACTGGAGACATGGTGCATGGGGGCCAAGAACAGGACTTCTCCTGTGTGCTTTCACTCTGCTATGGAGGGCTGGGTCGGGGTGGCTGTGCCTGTCCCCACAGAGGCTGAGGAACGAAGGCAGACTCAGGCATAAACTCTACCTGGCGCCTCTGACCTTTCAGGAAGTCAGCCTAGCCAGCCACGATTTCTAATTTGTTTCACACAGCCTCACTTCTCTGAAGATTTTGACTTCCTCGCTGCCTAGGGAGCCCAGTGCTGTAGGCCAAGGCTTCTACTTTGAAATCATCTCTCCTGTTTTAAACTGAGCACTAAGATTGGGCTAGGATGTGTGCCCTGCCGTGCCAGGAAGCTGGATGAGGCACAGATGGGGTTTGTTTATTTTAATGAAAGGCACTTTATTGCTATAGACTATAACATTAAAGGCAGTGGAGCAGGTCCCCTGGAGTGAGCGCTCATGGGAGTCGGGGTGGGGAGAGATGTCGCTGGTTACGCCGGGGGGCACCCTGGGTGAGGGGGCCAAGACCCCAGACCTTTTTTTTTTTTTTTAAGATTTTATTTATTTGACAGAGAAACACAGCCAGAGAGGGAACAGAGTGAGAGAGGGAGAAGCAGACTTCCCGCCGAGCAAGGAGCCCGATGTGGGGCTCGATCCTGGGTCTCCGGGATCAGGACCTGAGCCGAAGGCAGTCGCTCAACCAACTGAGCCACCCAGGCGCCCATGTACACAAGCATTCTTTTTTTTTTTTTTTTAAAGATTTTATTTATTTGACAGAGAAACACAGCCAGAGAGGGAACACAAGCAGGGGGAGTGAGAGAGGGAGAAGCAGACTTCCTGCCGAGCAGGGAGCCCGATGTGGGGCTCGATCCTGGGTCTCCGGGATCAGGACCTGAGCCGAAGGCAGTCACTCAACCAACTGAGCCACCCAGGCACCCCTAGACCCCAGACCTTTAAAGAATCATCCTGGGGTGCAGGACTAGACTTTGGTGAATGCCTGTGGGGCACACCCAGACCAGGGGGCCCTCTGGGAATGGAATGGGTGCCCTGGAGGGGCCTATGGTCCCTCTCCCCTGAAGGTGTTCACATGGAGGCCGAAGGCAAAGGATTTCCATACATCTAGGTGGGACTAGGATATATCCTTGATTTAAAATATACTTGATTTAGAATGTCTAGTCTTCATGGAATTGAGGCTTAAGATCTTTGGGCAGGGAAAGCTTGACGGCTTTGGGTGCCAAGAGCCTGGGTGTGGTCTTGATGATTGATCCTCTGGGTGAAGCGTGGGACAGGGAGCCAGTGCCTCCCTGGGGGTGATGCAAAATGGAGAAATTGTTCCCCTTGTGGAGCTTATGCTCTGGAAGGGGAGAGAGAGAGAAAAAACACACACAGGTGTCAGGTGGAGAAAAATCAAGCAGGGAGTCAAAGTGGGAGGTTTCCAGGAGATGATGAAATGGAGATGGAGATGATGGAGGGAGGTGTGGGACAGGTGGCGTGGATATCCAGGGTGGAGAGAGCTATGGGGAGGCCATGGGACTGGAGAGTGTGTGTGTGGGGGGGGGCTGGGGGAATTGTCAGGGCTTCACTGACCACTGGCTTGGACTCCTTGGACTCCGAAATCAGGTGGGAAGCCGTGGGGGTTCTGAGCACATGGGTGACAGGCACGGCATTTGCTCTGTCACATCTTGTACTTGGTGTGTTCATGCTTTCCAACTTGGGGCCATGATAAATGACCCTACAATAGCCCCTTTCATATGGCAGCCTTACTCTGCATGTCCAGACATCGGCTAGGCATAGAGTCCTCGAGGGAGAGTTCACTGTCAGAAAGTCGAACAACTTCAAGGTGCTTGATCCTGTTGCCAAATTATTTCCCAGAAAGTGTGTGTGTGTGTGTGTGTGTGTGTGTGTGTGTGTGTGTGTGTGTGTTTTAAGATTTATTGAGAGAGCAAGTGAGCATGCATGAGTCGGAGGGACAGAGAGAGAGGGAAAGGGGATCTAAAGCAGATTCTGTGCTGAGTGTGGAGCCCGACACGGGTCTTGATCTCATGATACAGAGATCACAACCTGAGCCTTGACCAAGAGTCGGATGCTAAACCAAGTGTGCCACCCGGTGCCCCAGAAAGTGTTTTTTTCAAACGAATTTATACCTCTAGCCACAGTGTGGTAGGTAGCCTTGTTACCATCAAGACCCATGAAGGTGTGTGTTCCTTGTTTTTTTAACTTGGTTAATTTAATAGCTGGGAAAATGTTATCTTCTTTAATTATAAGAGAGATTGAACAATACGGATAAATTGGTTATATTTTGTGTTTTGTGAATTACTTATTCAGGTCTTTTGCTTACTGTGATTTTAGACTTTTTTCCTTATCAGTTTATATCAACCCTTTAAACACTGTAGATATGAAACCATTGGAAATCACAAATGAAAGGGCATTTTTAAAAAATCAAATCTTGGGGTGCCTGGGTGGCTCAGTTGTTAAGCATCTGCTTTTTTTTTTTTTTTTTTTTAAGATTTTGTTTATTTATTTGACACAGAGAGACACAGCAAGAGAGGAAATACAAGCAGGGGCAGAGGGAGAGGGAGAGGCAGGCTTCGCACTGATCAGGGAGTCTGATGTGGGGCTGGATCCTGGGACTCAGGGATCATGATCTGAGCCGAAGGCAGATGCTTAACTACTGAGCCACCCAGGTGCCCCAAGCATCTGCTTTCGGCTCAGGTCATGATCCCCGAGTCCTGGGATCGAGCCCTGCATCGGGCTCCGGGCTTGGCGGGAAGCCTTCTTCTCCCTCTCACTCTCCCTGCTTGTGTTCCCTCTCTCGCTGTCTCTCTCTCTCTCTCTCTCTCTCTCTCTCTGTCAAATAAATAAATAAAACATCTTTAAAAAAATAATAAAGAAAAAACAAATCTTGATGAACTGGTTTTTTTTTTCTGATGAGCTGATTCTTTTTTTTTTTAAAGAATTTTATTTATTTATTTGACAGAGAGAAACACATCGAGAGGGGGAATACAAGCAGGGGGAGTGAGAGAGGGAGAGGCAGGCTTCCCGCTGAGCAGGGAGCCCAATGTGGGACTCGATTCCAGGTCTCTGGGATCATGACCTGAACCGAAGGCAGTCGCTCAACCAACTGAGCCACCCAGGCGCCCCCATGTCTTAGGCTTCTTAAGGACAGGTATTTATTTCTGTTTATAGTCCCTGCCTCTGGGCCTAGTACAGGAAAAAAAAATTGTTAGAATTTATAGCATTTTTTTTTAAAGTCTGAAAGTATTGCTTAGATTCAATTTGATGGGTTATCTTTTAATTGTGATCTTGAAGTTGTTGTTTGATTTTTTTAAAAAATGTGCATTTAATGCCCAAGTAATGGCATGGGGTTGATTTGGGAGTTAGTGGATCCTTTAGGATGTCAGTCTACAAACCTTTGTTGGATCGATTCCTTTTGGTTGCCTGCACTGGCTTTTTGGGTGTGGATGGCTATTTTAAGAGCTGTGATTGCCCAGGCTTCCCCAAGTCACAGAGTTGCCAGATCATTTCTGATGACTTAGAAATCTCTCCCTCTTCTCTGTTGGTCTCTTGTCTTCCTTGATGCACCCTCTGGAATTGGTCACACCTATCTCGTGTCCCTGGTCACCCTCAAAGAGACTTCCCTCCTGGCATCTGTGATACCTAATTGTACTTTTAAAAACATAACTAACTTCTTCCTAGAAGTGGAGCTGTGTGGTCTTTGATTTCCTTCCTGGTACATGCAGTGATGTGGGCCCTCCGGGAATTTTAACTCTGCCCCTGTTAACAGTCATCCTAACATGTCCTGATGCCGTTTCTGTAGAAATCGTGGATGGGAACGTGAAAATGACCCTGGGCATGATCTGGACCATTATCCTCCGCTTTGCCATCCAGGACATCTCTGTGGAAGGTGGGTCTCCTGCTCTGTTTCGTTAGTCCCCAAGTCCCCACCTCTCCCCTGCCCTCACCGTCACGTCTTCCTCCCTGAGCTCAGCCTGGAGAAGAGCCCCCGGATCCCTGGCAGTGGGGGCCTAATCGTGGGCCCCATCCTGGGCTTCTTTTCTTTTTTTTTTTTAATTAAAGATTTTTATTTATTTGACAGAGAGATCACAAGTAGGCAGAGAGGCAGGCAGAGAGAGAGGAGGAAGCAGGCTCTCTGCGGAGCAGAGAGCCCTATGCGGGCCTTGATCCCAGGACCCTGAGATCATGACCTGAGCTGAAGGCAGAGGCTTTAACCGACTGAGCCACCCAGGCGCCCACATCCTGGGCTT
Source organism: Spilogale gracilis (assembly GCA_004023965.1). NCBI lineage: Eukaryota > Metazoa > Chordata > Mammalia > Carnivora > Mephitidae > Spilogale > Spilogale gracilis. The sequence goes on from PITA01001733.1 coordinate 102,605, forward strand.
CTGAGCCCTGACATCTAATCTCCCTCCCTCTTAGTTTGTAGAAAAATGAGAACTGTTTAGGTGCTCGTTCCTGCTGGCACGTTGGCCCCAAGGATTCCCATTCACTTTGGGTCTGCCCAGGGGTGCTGCTGGGAAATATCGCCTTTTGGGTTGTTAAAGCCAAAAAGGGCGGGGAAATAGCTTAGCGAGGCAGTGTTGCAGGGTTCCTGGTGGGCCCGAGGTCCTCCACTTTGCTCCCATAGCACCCTCTGCTGGCCACTTCACAGATCTTTAAGAGGTTGCTCTAGTCTGGGGCGGCAATCTGTCCCATTAAACTGTTGGTTCTACACTCCAGCATTTTTTGAGCTTTATATCTGATGTGTATATTTTTATTTTGTAATAAATTGTATTTGTGTATTGTTATTTATATTATGAAACACACATACCAAAACAAATTTTTAAAAAGTGAGATGGAGATAATATTTTCAAAGTATTTTTTATTCACGGGGCATGGCTCAGTTGATGGAACGTGCTGACTTGTGCTCTTGGGTTTGTGAGTTCGAGCCCCACGCTGGGTGCAGAGATTCCTTAAAATAAATAAATAAATAACTTTATAAAGTATATTTTTGTTCATTTTCATGGCCCAGGAATCTTAGATTTTTATTCAAAGTAATTCTTTAGATGGGAAGAATGTGGAATAAATTGCTTTTCGACAGAGAGAAACACAGCTAGGGAGGGAACACAAGCAGAGGGAGCGAGAGAGGGAGAAGCAGGCTTCCCGCTGAGCAGGGAGCCCGATGTGGGGCTCGATCCTGGGACTCTGGGATCAGGACCTGAGCTGAAGGCAGTCGCTTAATGACTGAGCTACCCAGGTGCCCCAAATAAATTGCTTTCTTATGGAAATTTTGGTTTGACACATGATGATACAGCCTTGTGAAGGCCTAAGTTTGGTTTGTAGATGCTTGGTATTAGGGCTGAAGCAGTTAAAAAGGTGTCCACAGAGGTCCCTTTGAACATGAATCTTGTTAGTGATGGTGGATATAAATCCATTTTCAAATTGCCTTCTTGATGAGCTCAATTTGGTTCTTTGGGGGCTGATTTCTTCTCAGCTCTGGTTCAATTGTGATTATTTTAATCTTGTGATATAGCTGATACGCTTAAGCTGAGAAGAAGCATTATCTCTGCTGATTTTTTTTATTGTTTTCTTGTGCTTGAAATACTGTCTTTGCAGAAATCATTTCATGTCATTTTAAAGTCAGTTTTGTGACTTGAGAGTGAATGAGATCACCCATGAACCCTCTTCGCTGGGTACCATTTCTGCAGTTCACAGATGCAAGCACATGGGGGCAGTGTGGCTTGCCTCCTGTCTGCTGGGAGCTCCTGAGGTCCCCTCACACGCCTACTAGCTCTACCTTGTAGATCTGTGTCTGCTTCACACATACAGCAACGGGGTCAATCCATGCATTAAACATAAGGAAACTTTATTTTTTAGATAATTCTAATACTTCTGTCCCGGCTCTGCGCACTCTGCATGGCCTGAACACCCTTCCGTGTTGATCCTGGGACTTTAGGTTTTGTAGACCAATCGAACATAGACCTGACATAGGTTGTTGACTGACTTTGTAATGCTCCGTGCCTTTGAATAGAAGGGAATGAGGGGGGAGACACCCTTGAAGTTTGATGGGCCATTATAACAGTGTTTAAATACGTTGTGTGGCCAGCTCGTCAGAGCTACCTCACTTGCATCTTTGTTTCTCAAATAACTTCTCAAACTTTGTTGGGGAAACAGACTTAGTGGCCTGGTAGCCCCAGGGTTGGAATCTGGGGTTTTTGTATGGACCCCGTGGGCACAGAGGGGTTCCCGTGACCCAGCACCCCTCCCTGCTCTGAGCCAGCTCACTGACCTCTCCGCCGGTCATCCCCCTCCTCACAGAGACTTCCGCGAAGGAAGGGCTGCTCTTATGGTGTCAGAGAAAGACAGCCCCCTACAAAAACGTCAACATCCAGAACTTCCACATAAGGTGAGTGACTGGGGGTGAGGGGCTCCTGCAGAACCTGGACTGTTCCCCCAAGACCCCTCGGCCCCTTTTCGCTGAGGTGGTCTCAGCTCTGGAGCAGAGCAGAGGTCCCTAGGGAAGAGGTTGCATTCTAGGGGGAATGCCCCAGATCCTCCAGTGCCACCTTCCCTCCCATTGGTGCCTTTGATGTGGCTCCTGCTACATACGCCTTTACTTGATGCTCCAGCTACTGAGGAGCTTCCCAAGGAGAATGTCCAGAAAGTTCCAGCCTAGAGCACTGGAACAGGGTGGGGAAGGTGGGGGTGGGAGCACACGATAGAGACCTTGGTGGAGAGTAGAGTTGGATGTGATAGGTATCTCAACTTGCCAGGCCCCACAGGATCTTGACCCCAGGGCCTGGGATTGTGGCAGGAAGAAATACTCCTTCCCATCCTGTCTTTGACTCACTCCTGCTGCATGTGAGGCACTCTGTGTTCATCTCTGAAAAAAAGGAGGGTCCCCCTCTAAATCCTTGTTTAGAGCTTTCCCTTAGGTAGTGCCTGGCCCCACTCACCAGCTTGCCCCCCACCTTCTCTCTCCCTCGGGCAGCTGGAAGGATGGCCTCGGCTTCTGTGCCTTGATCCACCGACACCGGCCTGAGCTGATTGACTACGGCAAGCTGCGGAAGGTACGGGAGCTTACCTGACTTCCTGCCGGGTCCCTCCTGGGTAGGGGGAGGTAGAGGGGCAGGACTGGCGCGCTCTTCTGAGAACCCATGACCATGGTCAGGGGTGTCATTCCCCTTAGACTGGTCCGGAGACAGCCTGTAGAAGTAGGAGAAAGATTCCTGCCAGACTCATTGCTGGTTTGGCTGGGGGATTTTCTTTAGCTGCTGCTTGATTGCACTTATGCTCTTGGCTTGAAGCGGTGGGGGTGGACATATTGAGGAGCAGACCAGGAGGTGGGAGCTATTCTTAATCTCATGGTGGTTCTGGCGTCCGGGCTGGCCTAGACCTTGGAGAAGCCTGACCAGGACCGCTCTGGACTCACTCACCAGCTTCCCTCTGAGCCCGTTCTCATGCCAAGAGACCACATGGAGCCCTCCCCATACCCCCAGCTGATGATCCAGAGCTCGGGTTGGAATGTCGCCCGTCCTTGCATGATTGTCTTTACAAGGCAGCTTCTAGGAATGTCTGTTCTTATGTTTTTCCACTTGACCTTGACACTTGGAGAGCTCAGCCTTCAATGAAGACCCCCACCTGGCTTGTGCCCCGCAGAGGTCAGGCTTGATGTTGCAAGTGCGGGAGCTGCCCTGGCATCTCCATGATGGTGTCAGTGCTTCTGTTGCTAGGGTGTGGCAGACTAAAAGAGCAGTTCCCAAGCCAGCCCAAAGTCTGAGGCTGGGTCCCGGACCCACTCTTTCCCTTTTTTTTTTTTTAAGATTTTATTTATTTATCAGAGAGGGAGCGTGCACATGCACAAGCTGGGGGGAGGGGCAGAGAGAGAAGCAGACTTCCCACTGAGCAATGAGCAGATACTTAACCAGCTGAGCCACCCAGGCATCCCTCGCCCACAGCCTGGCCCTGCACATGTCTTTGGTCAGGGGTCCAGCTCTTCCCAGGCCACCATCTTAGTGGGTGGGAGGGTCCCTGCACTCTAGCTCAGCTGCCTCTCGAGGAAGAAAATCAGGTTGAGAATCCCCTGACTTACATGAAAGCTGTGTGGCCGAATCAAACAGAGCCGAGGCGGGTAACCCTAGAAGTGATGATTTCTTTCTTTCAAAGGTATCATTTCATACCCCATTACTGTTGGCCTGATGCATGTCAGTGATAGTTGTGCTTGTATCCGTCCCTGTGTCCCTGTGCTGGCGGGACAGCCCCATGTGCCGTTCCGTATGAAGCAGGGCCCTGCTAACTGTAGCTGTCCTGTCCCTTCCCCCATGCCGTGGACTACAGGGTCTTAGCCCCCTGGGAGGTGAGAGCCTAGGGCCTCTTGTACTACCCGGCCAGCTGCCCACCCCCATGTCTTGTCTTTCCACCATTTCACCGTGTCTGTCTCTCCTCTCTTTAATCAGTAGCATCATTAAAATCCAGCCCAAATCCTAGCACAGACCTGGTCCCACTGAACCGTGGATGCTTTCCAGAAAATACAAGTTGCCGGAGCCAAATGGCCTTTGGACACAGGAGAGCTCTGGGGCTCTGGCTGGGAATCTCTTCCTTCCTGCTGTGGCCTCAGCCGGGCGTGGGACCCTGGCATCCCTGGACATTGAATGTGGCTAGAGGGTGTAGCCCAGGGCCTGAGGGCTACTTGAGGCCCTGGACGGAAGTGACTTTCACTGCTTGGCATTGTTTTTTTGTTTTTTGTTTTTTAATTCTGGAAGATGTCAGAAACTTTCCCAGAAGGACTCCACCTTCTCTATCTTGAGCAGTTTCTTCCTGAAAGCCTCCCGGGTGATTGTATTTATTTCTTTGTAGCTTTGTGATTCTCGTCTTAGCAAATGGGGACACTGAGTCCTGGGCTGACCAAACTAGGTTGCCATAGGTTAGTCTGGGGAACCAGGAAACAGGGTGGGAGGACCAGCGAGGAAATCCCATCACTATGTGGTGGTTTTTTTCCCCCATGTTAAAAAAATTCTTACAATTATGGCAAAACACATAACGTAAAATGTAACATACATAAAAACACAGAACACAGATAATAGAAATACTTGATCCATGCTGAGGTGTTCGGGGTGGTGGCAAGGACGTGTCTCCGGTGCTCTTGTTGCTGCACAGCTGAGACCCTGTACACGTGAAACCTTCATGCCCCGCTTCCCGTTGCCCTGGCCTCCCGCTGCCACTATCTTACTTTGTGACTCCGTGAACTTGACCACTCTAGATGCCTCGTGTGAGTCATCACAGTACTGTGTGTGGCTTGTGTCCCTGAGCGAATGTTTTCAGGGCCAACCCAGTAGGTAGCAGTCAGACTCTCCTTCCTCCGGAAGACAGGAGAACAGTCCATTATATGGACACCCGGTGGTTTGCCTGCTCATCTGATGGGGCTGTTGTGTCATTTTTGCCTCGTGGCTCTTACAAATAATGCTGCCTTGAACATGGGCAAGCAGATAGCAATTTGGGTCCCTACACCCAGAAGTGGGGCTGCCCAGTCCTCTGGCAGTGCCAGCCCCTCCACGCCACGTGCCCGCCCACCCACCATGCCCACGGGCTCTGCTTTCTCCGCATCCTCCCCAGTCCCCGGAACATGTTCTAGAGGTGGTGGCAGAAGTCAGAAGAGGTTGTGGCTCTTTGAAGGAGCCCCCCAATTTCATGGAACATGAGCAGCTTGAGGTCTCCTAGTCCAACTCCTGCTGAACAGCAGAGGGGAAGCTGAGGGTAGGTTGCTGAGCAGCAAAGCTGAAATTAGAAGCCAAGACGAGTGGCGCCCAGACCAGTGATCTGCTCTTGGCGTAATCGTTCTTTCTCAGGCTGCAGGCCTGTGCGCTTTTCCCTCTTTCTCTGACAAGCTGAGGCTTGAGAAGGAAAAGCTCTAGAGGGAAGCTGGCCTTGTGCACCCAGAGCTGGACCCTGGAGACCAAGCCCAGGGGGCTGGAGACATCCTTTCTGCACCCCTGTCTTTGATCACCCAGACTTCTTGGGCCCCTCCATGCCTTCATCCTCCTCTTCCTCCAGGATGACCCACTCACAAATCTGAATACAGCCTTTGATGTGGCAGAGAAATACCTGGACATCCCCAAGATGTTGGATGCTGAAGGTAAAAGGTGTTTGCTTCCGTGCCCATGGCTCTTCTCTCACTTGCCCACTGGTGGCCAAGATGGATGGGCCCCAACAGCCCGAGGTGGGAGGGGAAGAGGCCTGCTTCTGTGACCTCATCTGGGGAGCCCGGGGGGAGCGTGCCTGTCAGGGAGTCCTCATTCCCTGTAGTTTGGAGGGGAGGCTAGCTGATCGGCATCAGCTTCCTGAGGATGGTTGTCATCTCTGTCTTAAAGCTGGGGTAGCGGGCTGGGATGCAGCACAGTGTTCCCTTGTTGTTGGAGGGGAGGGTAAGACTCTTTCCCCAGACCTTCTTAGGTGCTCCAGCTGGGATCCTGTAAATTAGACTGGCAAAGACAGATTAACGAGAGAAAAGCAAACAGAAGTATTTTTTTTTTTAAGATTTTATTTATTTGTTTGACAGAGAGAAACAGCTAAAGAGGGAACACAAGCAGGGGGAGTGAGAGAGGGAGAAGCAGGCTTCCCGCAGAGCACAGAGCCTGATGCGGGGCTCGATCCTGGGTCTCTGGGATCATGACTTGAGCTGAAGGCAGACGCTTAACGACTGAGCCACCCAGGTGCCCCAGAAAAGCAAACAGAAATCTATTAATGTGTGCATTCACAGAGAGCTCTTAGGATTTGGGGCCTGGCAAGTCAGCCACACCTAACTGCAGGGAAAGGGAGGGGACAACTGGCATTTATGGAAAAGTAAGTGACTTTTTAGAGAGATGACTGGGCCCTTAGGAGAGTAGGAGGGAGAGGTGGTAGTTGGTGACATTGTCTGTCTGGGCCCATTTGCAAATCTGCCAAAGCAGGAAGAACAATTTATGAACATCCATTTACCCATCATCCCGAAGAAACAATTACATTTTGTCACTTTTTTCCCCTTTTGTTTTCTTAGTTGAAATATTTTAAAACAAATCCCAGATGTCACAGCATTTCACCACTACATACTTCAGAATGTATACCTTAAAAATACGCATCTCTCCTTATGCAACCATAAAACAAACTTCATGCCTAGCAAGGCGACTGTAATTCCTTGATCTTTCTATTGCCCAATTCAAAATCAAATTTTCCCAATTTTTTTTTCGGGAGGTAATTTGTTTTAGTCAGGATCCAACTAAGGTCTACACGTGCCATTTAGTTGTTCTGTTTCTCTGTCTTTTCCCGACTAGAGTACCCTCCCTCCTCCCTCTGTTCCTTTCTATTCCTGCCATTGAACTTGTTCAGAAAGAGGGCCAGGAGCTCATGGAATGTTCCTTATTCAGGGTTTGTTATTTGCCTCCTTGGGACACTGTTTCTCTGCTCCCTCTCCCTTTTCTGTTCTGTAAGTGGAGGGTGATGCCAGAAGCGGGTAGGATTCAGGCTTAGCATTTGGGCATGGAAGACTTAGAGGTTCTGTAAGCTTCTTTCCGTGTCACATCATAAAGTGCATCATGTGTTCGCCAGCTGGCTTTTAACTCCAGATTTTTTTTTTAAGATTTTATTTATTTATTTGACAGAAACAGAGAGAGGGAACACAAGCAAGGGGAGTGGGAGAGGGAGAAGCAGCTTCCCACTGAGCAGGGAGCCCAATGTGGGGTTTGATCCCAGGACCCTGGGATCATGACCTGAGCCGAAGGCAGACGCTTAACCGACTGAGCCACCCAGGCGCCCCATTAACGCCAGATCTTTCTTGACAGACATCGTCGGAACCGCCCGCCCAGATGAGAAAGCCATCATGACTTACGTGTCCAGCTTCTACCATGCCTTCTCTGGAGCCCAGAAGGTACCCGGGGCCCCCTGCTCCTTCCTCATGCAGCACACCTTGTGCCAGGCCCCCTGGGGGAAACCATGCATCCCCACCCTGCCTGCCCCTCCCTGGCAGTGGGGTCTGGAGGGTCTGTCTCTCTGGTAGAGTTAGCTCCTGGTGCCAGCGTGGCGTGCTGCTCTTGCTCGGCTCCTCCCACCCTGCATCTCCGCTCCTTCTCTCCTCTTCCTCTACAGTCTCTGAGAAGACCGAGCTAGTTTGCCTTCTGGGGCCCAGAGGGCTGGCTTGAGCAGGAAGAGCTGCATGTGTGAAATCAGGCTGGGGGTTCTGGACGCCTTCCAGGCGCAATCAGCAACAGCCCCTCTGTGCTACCTTTGTTGAAGCCGCAGGCTTTCATGAAGCCATGGGGCTTCCCCTGCGGAGGCATCTCCTGTCTCTACTGTCCTATTTTACAAAGGTGTCACGAAGCCCCCACCTGTCTCTCATTCACGGGCATGATTCAGCAAATCTGTCCACAGCTTTTTTGAGCCCTGGTGCCTTTTATATCCTTTTATATCCTGCCTGGGATCCTCATGTGGGGCCACTCTGCACTCTGTATTTGCAGACATAAGCACAACCCCTTGGTGTGGGGTGGAGGGGGACGAGAAGGTGGGCAGCTGTGAGTCCCTTTGAATGCCCTGGCTCAATTTTGCTTAGGGAGGCCTGAGTTCATAGTCCAGTTGTGCAGGTTCCACACTGCACAAGGGTACCACATCTACAGAGCACCATTCACACTGTAGACATTAAAGATTTGAATATTTTTGTTACTAGGCTTAGCTCAGGCAGCAGAAGCCCCTCTCCTAGACCCCTCTCACAGGCAGGACCCTGGAAGCACAACATGCAGGTCAACATGACCACAGACCACAGGCTGAGCCTCCATGGTTTCGGGCTGTGGACTGTCCCATCACGTGGTTGTGCTCAAGCAAATTTTCCACCCTCCGCATGGAGTCTTGAGTGACCTGTCTCCAAATGCATGATGGGGTGCTTCCCCACCTTAGCCCAGCCTTCCCCTCTGCTCTCTCCCCCTCCCTCCCTGTCTCAGCCTGTGCTCTGTCCCCTCCCCGCCCCTCTCTCCTCCTACCATCTCATTTCTCCTCTTTCTGCTGTCTCTGCAACTGTCCTGTGTTCTCTCTGTCCACCATGGCTGTTTGGGTTTATTCTGTGCTGCTGCCGCCCCCCTTTCTTCTCTCAACCTCTTCTCCTTCTCTGTGCAGATGTGTAGGCACGCTAAGGCTGGATGGGAAGGCCATGTGACCTATTGTTTCATGTCACTGCCACGCCTTCTTGGGTGCGCAGAAGGTGAGCTCTCCCTCGGCCTCTCCCACTCTCCCTGCCGCCCTCGCCTTCCTCTTCCGTCCTCCTGGGATGTTCCAGCAACAGTCCTCTGGGACCGTGGCCCGTGCAGTAACAGGAGGGACGAGAGAAGGCCCCCTGCCTCTTGTGCTCTCCGAACCTTGGCCAGGACACCTGAAGGCGCCAGAGAGCCCCAGCCTCTGGCTGGCCCCCTGTGTCTCTGTCCATACACGCGGGGCTTCATGGAAGCTATAGATGGGAAAGGAGCTTGTCTGTGGTCTTAGCTCCTTCCCTGGACTCTGAGTCAAGAGCCCTTATTCCAAGTTGTAGAGATCCTGGCTGTGTTTCCTGACTGTTCCCTGAAACATTCAGGAACCCCTTCATTTTCTCTCCTTCCCACTTAGGCAAGACCATCTTCTCAAATTACCCAGCAGACAGGGCAGGGAGAAATCTTCCTCCCTTCCCCCTGATATCCAGGTCAGAGGCTCAGCGCCCTTCCCAGACAGGCCTGCTGTGGGCATGGTGCAGGGTGCAGCAGGGTGCACACGCCACAGGGTGCCATGGGTGCCCCCAGACCATGGGGATTTGAATACTTGTTATTGAAGTAGTCATGCAGATGGCAGGAAAAACAGGCTGTAACATCTCAGTATGATAGCTAGAAGTGCCTTGGGAAGAGGCACCTTTAAACCATCCACAGAAAGCACCATATGGGCGAGCAGTAGCCCTGGTCCCTGGCTGGATTGGCACCCAGAACCCTCCTCGCCTGCCTTCTGGGCCTTGCCTCCTTGGCGCCGAAACAGGACAGCTGTCCTTCTGGAGGTGTCCTCACAGGTGTCCTGGCCCTCCCAGCATCCCCAGCCCCTTCCAACCTCTTCTATGGTCTGCCTCTTGCTTCCTCTTTCTCTCTGTCCCACCTCCGCTGCTACTCTCTTGCCAACTTCTTTTGGCCCTTCTGACCCCCCACCTTGCAGCCAGGCTATGTGCAGCATCTGCCTACTTCCTCCTCCAAAGGGCCCACTTGCCCGCGTCTGTAGCTAGAGGGCGCTCTGCTGTGGGGTTTTCCTCTTTGCAGCTCCAGCCCTCTCTCCTGGGCTTCATGCCTACTGACACTGGCCTTCCCTGTGCCCTGGCTGGTGACGATGCTCGGACGGGAGTGCTTGTGAGAGAGTGTGCGCGCGCGTGTGTGTGCAGCAGCCTGCTTTCCCTCCTCCCGGATCTCATGCCACCCTGCCATTTTTCCCTGTCATTCTTGTCGCAACCATTTCACGCTCCTTCTGTCCACATTCAAGGACAAGGTCACCAGTGTGGGGCTGGGGGTGGGGTCAGGGTGGTGTGCCCCCAAGTCCGGGTCTAGAGGCTCTCCCAGGGTTATCCCTGAACTCTTCTTAGTAAGGATTCAAGCAACTGCTTAGAGTCAAGTGGGCCAGGGGGAGAGGAAGCTTCACCTTCTCCTATGGAAAAAAGAGGATTCTTTCAGATTCACACACTTTTGTCTTGACTGTCTCCATGTCTCATGCCGGTCTGGGGACAGATCCTGAAACCCATACCCCATGCCCTCCATCCCCTCCACTGTCTTTCTCTTGTCAAGCCTGGGACTAGAAAGGCAGCAGAGTGCCTCGCGTGCAGGCACGTATCTACACGTGTGTGCACACGCGTGCCTAGTGGTCCATGTACCCATAGAGGCATATGGCGTGCAAGTGCACATCATTGGTTTTCCTTGTCAGGTGAGGACCAACTTCTGTTTGACATGTTGGTTTGGTTCTGATTCTTTCTCAGTTTTCTTTTCCCCTCCTCTTCCCTAGTGTGGATTTAGAATCAACAGAAACCAACAGCTTCCGTTTATGTGGTTTGTGCTTTAAAGTTCCTGGTCTGTTGGGAACAACCGTGAGAAATAACCATCTGAGGCACAGACTAGCTCTGCTGCAGGTGTTTCTTGGATACTTTCAGGAATAGATGGTGACATTTGTGTCTATCCGGCCTGTTGGTTGCCTTTTTTACATCGTGAATCTCCTACAGGAAAGAAATGCCATTCCTACCCTCAAGGGATGCATGGTCCATCTGGGAGAAGCCCTTACACCGAGGAGCCAGCAATGGCTGTGGTGTGATCAGTGCCGGATTTCCTTTCCGGCAGACTTGAGCAGGGGAGGGGGCAGGCTGGAGGGCTTCTGGGCTGCAGGGCTGTGTTACACAGACGCTTTCTGGAACAGGAGGCCCTTCAGCTTGGGGATCTTCAGAGTTGAGTAGGGCTCCTCAAGTGAAGATGTGGCAAGGGTGGGGAAGGCGGTCCCAGTGTGTGTGACCGAGCAGCCTGCAAGAGGAGGGTGAGCTCACCCTGCTGGCCAGGTCTGCCCCACTGCCCTAGCGAGGCACCCAGGGGAAGTCAGAGATGGCAGCTGGGGAGCGTGCTGAGCCCCTTTGCCTATGGGCCCTGCTGGTGGGGACACTGGGGATGGGTGCAGATTTAGATACAGGGAAGGGCTGAGCTTTGGGAGGAAGGAAATAGGCAATTCTAGGTAGATTTGGGAAATTTTTGACTAAAAAGGTCACAGATGACATTTTGGTGGCATTCCTGTGAATCCCCGTGGATTGTGGGTGGCAGAGCCATTATGCGTTATTTGGCCACATTTGGATGGCAGGCATCACCTTAATTCACTACCTGGACCAGTGAATTTGATGTTGCTTTGTAGAGCTGCAATCTGGCTTGGGACAGCTGAGTTGCGTGTGGGATTAGTACTCCAGGAATAATAGTACCTCACGTAAAAAAAAAAAAAACCACCAATATAAAACCAAACAGATTGTTCTGTTTTAAGCTGTATAATAAGACAACTTAAAGTAAGTCATGAAAAAATAAACCAAGGGAAGGTAAACATTTCTAGAAGTTTTCCTTTGGCACTTAGAAGTAATCCTTTTGCCCAGTGTTAGAAAACAGTTTCTCAGCCCATTAATGATGTTTATGCTTATGTCCCTTATCTCATGCAAATTCTGTTAACATCAGAAAGGCCTGGGGGGTCTGGTTCTTCTTCTCAGTTCCAAAGCAGCCCGTTTCCTCTTGTCTCCTCTTATGGGAAGAGCTTGAGGCCAGCGCTCTTCCAGGGTCAGTGTTCTGATGGGGCTTCAGTTTCTCTTTTTCTCAGGGAATGAATCTTTCCTCCCCTAGAACAAATCTCTCCTCTGAGCCATCCTTATGACATGGTGCTGGGTACCCGTCTCTCCTAAATCCCCCATAGCGACGGAGTTCTTGTAACCACGGGAGAAATAGTTTCTAGAACACTAGAAAGTGGGACAACGAGGCTAGGCCTTGGTCCCACCCTCAAGGGTCTCACTTGGCCTGCCTGCCCTGCGTGGCCTCTGTGGTTTCCTGGGCTGGGGTGGTGGATGACCGGACCCTTCTTTGTAAAGGGACCAGTGTGGAAGCAAGTGTCACCTCATAGGCTTCTATGGGGGAGTTACACAGTGAACAAAGAAATGGGTTAGCGAACTTTCTACCTGTTTTTTTCTTAAAATCAAATCTGAATTCCAGGAGCCTGCTGCTTTCCTAAAGGGAACTGCGGGAGCTGGGCTGCCCCTTGAGGGTGAAGGCAGCCCCCCCCACACCCCTCCGAGTTTGCAGACTGGCCACTGCCCTTTCTCTTGCTCCGTGATGCCTGTGCTTTCTTTCCAAGGGCAGATTTCCTGCTTATGATGATGGGTTTTCTCAGTCTCTCCCGGTGAAGCCACCTGGGGGTGAGCGGGCTGAGCTGCAGGTTTGGGAAAGAGGCAGGACTCTGAAAAATCCCCAGGTGGTCCCCTAGGGAACTGGCTCCCCAGACTTCATCTGAAAGGAGCCTCTGTTGGCCCTGGAGCAGGCAGCAGGCTCCGAGGGAGGCTCCCAGGGTCTGTCTCCTAAAATTCCTCAAGCATGGACCTCATTCAGTCTGTGGGTTTGACAGAGTGATGCACAAGTCAAAGCTTAGGACCAGTGAGCCCAGGATTTCAGGATGAATCAGGAAGGTAACGAGGCCAAGGTGGGCTTTATCCAGGAAACATGGCAATGGTAGTTGTTGCTTGTCCGTGATACGTGCCCATCTCTGATTCTTACCCCTTGGTCAGCGTGCTGGACATAGTTTACCTATGTTACTATGGAGACCACTGCCCCCCAACCCTGGATCCCCCTCCCCAGCCTTCAAGGGAAGTGGTTCTGGTGACTTCAGGTGGATTGCTGCCCCCAGCCCTCATCCTGAGGCATGTTGGCCTGTTTCCTATGACCTTGCTCTTTCCAGGACCCCACAAAGAAGGAGTTTCCCTCCTTGTCACCTTTGGTATTCCTTGTGGTTACCTGTTGGTTCTTTTTTATTTTTTTATTTTTTTAAGATTTTATTTATTTGACAGAGAGAAACACAGCCAGAGAGGGAACACGAGCAAGAGGAGTGAGAGAGGGAGAAGCAGGCTTCCTGCCGAGCAGGGAGCCCGATGTGGGACTCGATCCTGGGTCTCCGGGATCATGACCTGAGCCGAAGGCAGTCGCTTAACCAACTGTGAGCCACCCAGGCGCCCTACCTGTTGGTTCTTAAGAGGAAGGATGATCCATCAGGAGTTCCATGTGAGAAGTGGCCACGGCATCTCCAGGGCAGAGTTAGGCCGGATGGCAGAGGGGTGAGAGTCTAAGGATATGACCCCTTGCCTCAGTGTCTTGAGACCTGGGACTCAAAGCCCCCATCTTGTCTTGGAGGTCCTGTGGCCATTCCCACAGTTGGACCTGGTGTAGGCCCCCTTGCTCTGACATTTCATCCTAAAGGGATGCAGTCTCTTGACTTTGAGCTTGAAAGGATCTTTATGCTGACCTCATTCTGCCCCCTCCACACACATCCCTGCAGCCCCTCCCAGTTACATGGTTTGGTGGGGGTGTGTTCCATTTGAAAAGTTCTGCAATGAAGAAAAAATATTTGTATCTGAAATGTTTCTTTTTCGTTCAAAGCACCCCCATTCTCTGGAAGTTCTTTTTATGTCTAGCCCGTTTATCTTGCTGCAATAAAAACTCATTTTGTCTTGTTCATCAACGTTAAGCCCTTGTCATCTGCAGGGTCACCCTTCTCTAGGGCCCCAGGACATGTATCTGTTTTTTTCATTGGCTTTATCTGCTCCCATTCCTAGGCTTTTTTTCTATCCCAGGACCCCAGAAAGGCTTTGAGTTCCCCTCCCCTTGGAGTTGGGTCATGATGCGAAAAGACAAATTTAAAAATGACCAGAGCAACTGATGATATAGGGCCATCTGGCCCTTGCTGGTGTTGTGTCCACAGTGCCCTCCACAACCTGAGAAGGCAGCGTCCCCTGGAGTTTCCGGGCCTTTGCCTCTGATCCAGTCAGTCCCCTCTCATTCCTCTCATCACCTGGACCCATGGGCTAGCAGGTGCCCAGCACTCACTCAGACCTGCACTTAGCTTTCCCACAGGCGCCTGTGCCCAGCTTTCTGGACATTCTTCCCATGCTGGGTTGATCCTTAGGTCTCGCCTTTCATGCCGTTGAAGGTCTCTGAGTCTTCTCTGATGTTCTTTGGGCTTTGAGCCAGGAGCAGATTCTGTAGCAATCTCAAGAAGCCCTGTTCCTTCTCCATCAGCACCTTATTACAGACTCCCAGCTTTGAATTTCTGCATCTCCCAGGATCCTGGCCATCCACCCTGAGAGCCTGAGCCTTGGGAATTCCAGGGCCTCCACTTGGGATTCTAGGCTGGGCATGAATGTTCTCACCTCTTTACCTAAGCTGGACATTTTGATCACGTTAGTGTTTTCCCAGCACGCATGTTTGGCCTCAAACTCAGGTCCTCCTCCAGGGATCCCCAGTTCAGCCATCATCAAGGTCTCTCTTTGGGCTTCCTTGATCCGTGGGACCCCATGTGGGCTGGCAGAGGCTGGCAAGGAGACATGGATTCAAAGCCTTGGGAGGTGCCTTCCTGCCGCATGGAGCTGCAGTGGTGGGAGCTCCTGCTGCCCGGGGCTGACCGGGGGCACCCCTCCCGCCCCCCCCTCTCGTTGCCAGGCGGAGACAGCAGCCAATCGCATCTGCAAGGTGTTGGCCGTCAACCAGGAGAATGAGCAGCTCATGGAAGACTATGAGAAGCTGGCCAGTGATGTGCGTACCTCCTGGGTTCTCCCGGCTTGGCCCAAGCAAGGCTCTGCTACCCCACCCTGGCGGGGGGAACCCCCGGAACCCCTCCCCCCAAGTCCATCCCTGGGGCACAGTCTGAGGCTGGGCGTAGTTAGTCCTTGGTCCCAGCACAGCGGATCCAGGGAAGGTTTGGCTCCTGTCCCTTCTCCTAGGAGGCAGAGACGGGGCCAATCTCCAGGCTCCAGAAAGCCGAGTTCCTGGCCCTTTCTCTCATCAACAGTGAGCCTGGCAAACCCTGCACCTCTCTGGGTCTTGGTTTTTTTTCAGTGGTAGGGTGAGAGCTAAGCCAAGAGATCTCAGGGGCCTTTCTAGCTTGGTGTAGTGTTTTTCTGGGAGTGACTTGGCTTAGAAAAGGAGGATGCCTGGTTCTGAAAGGCTGTGAACTGGCGCTGGACCAAGGCTGGCTCTAGCTGGCTTAGCAGCTGGGCCTACTCGGGACAGGAGGGGACAGCACCGGGTCTGCTGTGCTGCCATTGACTGTATCGGGTGAAGGCTCCACTTGCTTCTTCCTTAAAAGAACTCAGCCTTCTGAACCCAACCTCTTGGCAGATCTGCCATCCAGCATAGTAGGAACCCAGGTACCGGGCTCAATCCCTCCTCTACCTTGACAAGTCTTGTAACCTTACGGTGCTTCGGTCACCCCTCTGCAACCTGGTGGAGGATCATAGCACCTAACCCCATGGGGGGCCCGTTTTTATGCCAAGGAGTTCATTTGGGGGCCGGGCTGGCACCTTGTAGGCGCTCATTCTATTTCCTGTGACTACCAACACTCTCCCCCACTCACCTTCTCCACCATCGTGACCTCAGCCAGGCCATTCCCTGCCTGTGCCCCAGAAGCCAGCCCCTTCCTTTTTGAGTCAGAGATTCTCATTCTAGAATTCTGGGTGGCCAGGTGACAAGGGTCTTGGGAACTACTGGGCACCCTCTCCCTGGTCCAGATGAGGACATGGAGGCCCCACCGGGCAGTAGAGCTGGAACCCGAGCTTGGGTCTCCTCCTAGTTGAGCTGACTTCCCACCAGGTCTGGCAGAGCAGAGAGGTAGAGTTAGCCTCTTCCCCCGGCAGAGAGGAGCCTGGTGGCCAGGCTGCATGAAGGAACACCCTAGAAACCTGGTCTTGTGGCCAGGGAGTGGGAGTCGGGACAGAGTGTGCTGTCTGGGGAGCCTTCCCCTGGCCCCCCCAGTGTGGGAAGGGCCAAGGAGCCATAAGGAGGAGAGGGAAGCAGTCCTTGCCCCCGCTCCCAACACCCTCACCACTTCCGCCCTCCAGCTGTTGGAGTGGATCCGCCGCACCATCCCGTGGCTGGAGAACCGGGCCCCTGAGAACACCATGCAGGCCATGCAGCAGAAGCTGGAAGACTTCCGGGACTACCGGCGCCTGCACAAGCCGCCCAAGGTGCAGGAGAAGTGCCAGCTGGAGATCAACTTCAACACGCTGCAGACCAAGCTGCGCCTCAGCAACCGGCCTGCCTTCATGCCCTCTGAGGGCAGGATGGTCTCGGTGAGTGTGGAGGAGGGCCCCCCCCATGGATGGCCACCTCCAGCCCCAGGCTGCTCCCCGCCTACCCCCAGGCTCCACTCCCTCCTCCCTGCTCTTCCAGGCCAGACCCTGCCTGACCAGACCCCAGGATAGCCACTTGGACCTCCCAGTACCACCTTCTCCCCCACCCCTCAGAAAACCATCTTTGCAAGCAAAACGCCTCTTGACATATTGAACCAAACAGGGCTCGACTCAGTAGCAATTAGGGTAATTTTTACTGCTGTAGAATCTTTTTTAAGCACTTAACAAAAAGTGTATTACCATACAAAAAATGTAATGGCTCTTTTTTTTTTTTTTTTTTTTTTTTGGTGTAGGCTATTTCAAAGATACAAATAGGCAAAAGAAAATAGAAATTACCCATAATTTTAATTACAGAGTATCAACTTAAAAAATGTTTTTAGGGGTAGCTGAGTGGCTCATTCAATTGGGCATCCGACTCCTGATCTCAACTCAGGTCTGGATCTCAGGGTTGTGATTTTAAGCTGGGCATGGAGTCTACTTAAGAAAAAGTTGTTTGGAAAAAATTCTTTCAGTCTATGTAAGTATACTTTTTAAGGAAATCCTGAAGCATGTTTATTTCATAAATTGCTTTAAAAAAAACTAAAATTATATTGTGAATGGCTTTCCAAGTTGTTAAATCCTCTTCGTTTAGGCTACTTAGGTTATTTCTGCTTCCTGCTTACCCTATCCTCAGACTTGGGAAGAAATGTTATGAGCCAGGGAACCATGCAAAAGAAAATTTAAAAATTCACCACGATAGAGCTTTTGCCCTTTAAAATGAGAAGTCATGAGAGGGCAAGGGGATATAAGGTGGGAAGGGCAGGGGACAGGCAAGCAAACCGCATTGGAAGGAGGCAGGATCCCAGGGGACCCTGGAGGAGAGGAAGGAGTCTCTGGCCATTGTGTCTGCACAGAATTGCCGTCTTTGTACAGATTCCAGGCTGAAACATCAGCTTTTAGGTGGCCAGAGCCCCTGCTAACCAGAGGGTGCTCTGTGTGAGTTAAAAGCACCCCCTCCTCCAGGTGGGTGCAGCCTGTCCCCAGGGCCCTCAGGTGGCATGCAGGCCAGTTCAGCCCCTGTTTGCCTAGTGGGCACCCTGTGCTAATTGTAGGAGCGACCCTGTGGGTGCCTTCCTGTTTGAAGGGCTGTGGCTCTGTGCTTAGCAGCTGTCACTATGCTCCGATACTTGGCCAGCCCTCCCAGACCAGAGTCCCTGCAGGTTCTAGGCTACTGCCCAGAGCTCGTGAGCACATCCAGAGACGTGGGGAGGCTGGGAGGCTCCTATACCTGCTTGCCTCATTCAGTTGGTGTGCTTTTCTCCCTGGCTGGCCCCACACCCTCTGTGACTGGTCAGCATCCTGGGCTGCAGAGGGCCTTGCTCTTTCCCCACAGGGCTGCACGCCTAAAGCCCTATAGCTGGGTGGCCCTTGTGGACTTGGGCCTCACACCCTGCCCAGGAGCCCAGGAAACAGTATGTGGCTGGGTGGGCATGGCTGAGATGGGGAAGGGGCTTCCTCTAGAAGGCATGGGACAGCTGGAGCTCTCGGGGCCAGGAGGGGCTGACCCTGTGCCTCCCATCCCTATAGGACATCAACAATGCCTGGGGCTGCCTAGAGCAGGCGGAGAAGGGCTACGAGGAGTGGCTGCTGAATGAGATCCGGAGGCTGGAGCGGCTTGACCACCTGGCAGAGAAGTTTCGGCAGAAGGCCTCCATCCACGAGGCCTGGACAGATGGTAAGGCCAGCCCAGGCTCCTGTTTCCCCCCAGGGGTGCTGGCTTCTATCCTCTACCAGCTGAACCACCAGCCCCAGCTCCTTTCTCTCTTGCTGCTTGTTTTGCCTTGTCTCTTACGAGTTCCTTGTCATTAGACAAGTTTGTTGGCCTTTTCGTGACTCCGCTTCCTCGTAGGTAAAGTGAGGATAATCACAGGTGCTAACTTCATAGGTTTAGGGGAATAGGATGAATGAGTACCTTGGAAGCACTAAGAAGAATTCCTGGCATAGGACGATGCTATGTATGTGTAATTCATTATTGGTTTTGGTCACCGTGATGATGTCTCTTCCCTGAGTCTGTTCGGTTGGGTTCTCATCCCGATTCTGCCACCTACAAGCAGAGTAAGTTTGGACCAGCAACATAGCCTCCAGGTCTCGTTCCCTCACCTGGGGCATGCAGGGGGCCTAGCGCCCTCTCCTGTGTTAGCGTCCTGGGACCGCCAGAGCAAAGGACAAGAGACTGGGTGACTTCACACAACAGAAACGTGCTCTCTCCCAGGTCAGGAGGAGTCTGAAGCGAAGGGTCAGCAGGGTTGGCTCCTTCTGGAGGCTCCGAGGACGAGGCTATCTGTGCTGCTTCCTGGAGTCTGGTGGGTGCTGGTCATCCCTTGTGCCACTGGCTTAGTTCAGTCTCTGCCACCATCGCCCCAAAGCTGCTTCTATGTCTCTCTTCCTTTTTCTAATAAAGACTCCTGTCATTGGATTTAGGGCCCTCCCTAGTCTCCTGTGACCTCATCTTAATTAATTGCATCTACAAAGACCCTATTTTCAAATAAGATCAGATTCTGAAGTTCTGGGTTCACATGAGTTTCAGGGAACACTGTTCAACTCAGCATGCCTCCTCGTAGGATTGTCGTAGGCGTAAACATCGTAAGGACAATGATGCTTAGCCGCATGCCTGGCACGTAGACCATTCTGTAAATGGTTGCCCTTGGTATTTTTCCTCCACCGCCTTCCCACTTGCTGTTTCCGGCCTCCAGTGGTAGTGACCCAGAGCCCTTGCTGTGTTAACACAGTATGTCTGCATTACCCTAACTTGAGGCGTTACTCCTTGGGGCCATGAGTGGTATCTGCTTCTTGGCAGCCGAAGTTAACTCCAAAGAAAGAAAAGTCACACCTGGAATAGTCTTTTCCTCATAACCGGGGCGAGGGCTGGAGAGGAGCGCACACAGCCCGTCCCTCGGGTACTGCAGCCATCTCAGCTGGAGCCTCTGGGGCAGCCCCTGTGGGCTGTGGGGTGCAG
Organism: Spilogale gracilis; assembly: GCA_004023965.1. Taxonomy (NCBI): domain Eukaryota; kingdom Metazoa; phylum Chordata; class Mammalia; order Carnivora; family Mephitidae; genus Spilogale; species Spilogale gracilis. The sequence continues at coordinate 122,108 of PITA01001733.1, forward strand.
TGTGTCCATGCTCCCCCATCACTTGTTAGACTGGAGACGATTAGGGACAGGCTATGTACCCTGTGGCATGGTGGGGGATGGGAGTGTGCCTGAGTTAGCCGGAGGGGGTTGGGTTTAGCTCTGTGCTGTAACGTGCGGTTGTCCTTTGCTCGCTCGCGTGTGCGCACCCCCCCCCCCCCGCGCTGTTGCTACCGCCACCACAAGGATATGAAACTATTCATCCACGTGTGCCGGGTGCACAGTGGAGGTGGAGATTGCACCCGCTCAGCCACATGCTTTGGTCATGGCCTCCCCGGGGCCCAGGCACAGCTCACCGGTGACCCGCCACCAGCACGGACATGAGAACTGCTGGCGAGCGGGAAGCACATGTGGGCACAGGCTCTGGGCAAAGCAGTCTAACTAGGCACATCCACACCTAGCCAGGGTGCCACCTGCCGACCCAGGAATTCTTGGGACTGCCTAAAGAATTAACCCTGACCGTGGGGAAATCTCACATCTAGAAAGATTTGCCGTGAGACCCTGTCTAACAGCATAAGCTGAGGGGGCTGGACGCCATATGGTAGGGTGGCAGGTGGTCACAGCAGTGGTGACTCGACCACCAGAGGGGACGCATGTAGAAACTGGAGCCGGGGCCGAGACTCTGATGACGTGCTGCCTAACGTTTGAAAAGCAGGAAACACAGCGTCCATGTACCTGAGGGTTTGTGACACGGCATCCGTTTAAGGAAAGATGGAAAAGGAGTAGATAAGTAGGCTCATCAGTAATTCTTTTTTCTCCCCTGAACTTGCCATATTATTATTCTGACTTAAAGAAAAAAAATGTAGAGGGGTGCCTGGCTGGCTCAGTCAGAAAAGTGTGTGACTCTTGATTTTGGGGTTGTGCGTTTGAGCCTCACCTTCGGTATAGAGTTGAGTTAAAAATAAAATCTTAAAAAAATAAAAGTAGAGGGAAGGAAAGAAAGGCCACTTTGGGCAAGGTCATTCGGTCTCTACAGCCCAGCCTTCATTGGCTGAGCAGGGCTGAGCTTCCCTGACAGGCCCAGACATGGAGGGAGGGAGGGCGTGCGGGCCAAGCCAGCCCATCCTGAACCAGACGCTTATGAGAAAACTGGCAGACATCAGGTAACAGTCATCCTTGGAAGTTCCTTTCTCATCCCGTTTCCTCCTGGGAAACAGAAATCCCAGACATGCCAGCCCTGCCCCACTCCAAGAGAGGGCAGTGCCCCTGACTGGGAAGGTTCTGGCCGCTGTTGGAGTCTGTGCAGGGTGCACTGGACATGCTGACCACGGTGAGAGTAATCAAGGGGACGGCTTCCTGCAGGGCTGCTGGGGGCTAGCAGCAGTAGCTGGGGGAACTAAAGATGGGGGCTGCCCCGGAGGTACTTGGCTGGTTCTTTCCTGTTAAACCCAGTGTGGCCTTTGGGTATAACTCTCCTCGTGGTCCCATATGTGCTCCATGGAAAGTAGCAGCCTCGCTGACCTGGCCTCGTAGTGGATGTTGCTGCTGTACCTTGTTTTCTCAGATGATGGATCGCTGTGCGATGGGCATCTGGGGACATGCCCGTGGAAATGGGGCTCTTGGGGCCCTGAGGGCTGGACAGTTGGGACTAAGAAGATGGGGCCTCTGGCTTCTGCTCAGCCTTGTACCCCGTGTCTTTAAACCCAGGCAAAGAGGCTATGCTGAGGCAAAAGGATTACGAGACCGCCACCCTCTCGGAGATCAAGGCCCTGCTCAAGAAGCATGAGGCCTTTGAGAGCGACCTGGCTGCCCACCAGGACCGCGTGGAGCAGATCGCTGCCATCGCTCAGGAGCTCAAGTAGGCGTGGCCTGGCGAGGGCTGGGGGTACGGTGGGAAGTGGGGTGTAGCTGTGAAGAGTGAGGAGGGCAGGCACAGCGGGTGCCCAGGCGGGAAGGGTGTCTATACTGAAGACTGTGAGCGTGAGCGTCGCCCCACGAGGAGAATGAGCCCGTGCCCCTGCGGCTGAGGGCATCCGGTCCTTCCCTGTAACTAGTACAGGACCAGAGCTCTTGTTGTGGGCCCCCGCCATGGGGCATCATGGTCAAGTCTGGCCCCGCCTCCTGCTGAGCTATGGCAGGAGCCCCTGGAGAGAACTGGCCTTTGTTTCCTGGGGGTCTTCTGAAAGCCAAGGAGTTGGGGGTGGGAGGAGCACCCAGAGGTCTTGAGGAAGGGGGCACACCTACCCTCCCTATACCACTCATGCCTCCAGTGCCAGGGAGAGGCAAGCAGGCCCTGGAGGTCATGTGGATCACCGGGCTCTTTCTGTCTCTTCCATTCTAGCGAGCTGGACTATTACGACTCACCCAGTGTCAATGCCCGGTGCCAAAGGATCTGTGACCAGTGGGACAATCTGGGAGCCCTAACTCAGAAGCGGAGGGAAGCTCTGGAGGTGGGAGCCCCTGAGGGAGATGGGGACCAGCCCCTAGCAGCTCTGGGTGCCTCTTCCTGCTTTGCAATTCTCTTTCCCTTGGGCCAGAAGGCTCCACTGTGTGCCCTAGATCTGCTCTGGCCTGCGTATCGAAGGTTCACTCTAGCGCGGGATTGGGCTTTGCCTTGATGGAGATGCCTCCTCTCTGGCCCTGACCACACCTCATCCTCCTGGTCACCCGCACTTCGCAGCCCAACCCCAGCCATTTGAGAACTTTTCTAGTCTGCAGACTGGCTGATTCTAATGTGGGAGGGTCTGTAGACCCCACATTAAGAACCTAGATCCTTTGTGGTGGGCCAGGAGGACCTTGGAGGCTTGGGGTGGGGGTGGGCTAGGGGGGTGTGGTAATTCTGGATAGGACTCTGCTGACTACCTCCATCTCCACGCTTCCCCTCCCTTGGCACCCCCAGCGGACAGAGAAACTGCTGGAGACTATTGACCAGCTGTACTTGGAGTATGCCAAACGGGCCGCGCCCTTCAACAACTGGATGGAGGGGGCCATGGAAGACCTGCAGGACACCTTCATTGTGCACACCATCGAGGAGATCCAGGTGTGCTGCAGATCCCCACCCCCGGAGGCTGCCTCCCCCCAGCTCCTGCACAAGCCTCACCCCTGCGGACACTCTGTGGGCATGGGGATAACAGCCAAGGATTTTCTGCATTTGAACAAATTGCATTTTATGTATTTTGATTAGGTAATATATGCAGATGGTATAAATCTACAAGATAAAAAGGATATGCCATAAATTCTCCCTCGTACAATAGTGTGCTCCCCAGAGCGAAGCAGTATGCCCACACTCTCTCTGCATATGCAGGGAAATATATTTATTTATTAATGTGTTCTTCCCCATACCCTCTTTTAACACAAAAAGCAGCTTTTTTTGTATACTATATTCTGAACCCTTATTTTTAACTTAATATTTTGAAGCTCATTGCATAGGAATAAATAGCTCCCTCGTTCTTTTATATAGCTGCAGGGCATTGGATTTAAAAGATTTTGCAAAGAAAGGCTGGGTTAGGGAAGGTCACGTGGGGAGCAGACCTGGGGCACTCCTTGTCCCTGACCTGACTGTAAGATGGTGTGGTTGCTCTGATTTCACCAGCCCTAAGCATAAAGCTATTGCTTGATGGCAGTGCATTCACCTCGTCGTGGCCAGCCCTGCCCGCCTGGTTCTCAGCCATGAGCTTCCTTGCTTGACACCTGTCTCCCAGCCAGTGTGGGGCTGGGCCTTCAGTGGCCCTCCCGGCCTTCCCTCTACCCTGGGACCTGTAGGGCTCCCTAGTCCATCTTCTCCATGAGGCACCATTCACTGTACTTCTCTTGCAATCCAGGGATTGACCACAGCCCATGAGCAGTTCAAGGCCACCCTCCCTGATGCGGACAAGGAGCGCCTGGCCATCCTGGGTATCCACAATGAGGTGTCCAAGATCGTCCAGACCTACCATGTCAACATGGCGGGCACCAACCCCTACACAACCATCACTCCTCAGGAGATCAATGGCAAATGGGACCACGTGAGTCCAAAGGCTGGGTGGGGCATTGGTTGGGCCATTGCAAGTTTTATAAGGGCAGGGATTTGTCCCCTTTTTTGGTTGATCTTCACTGATTTTCATTGATTTTATTTTTTTCATTATCACGTGGTAAGCACTCATCTGTCCAGTTAATGAATGATGGAGTTTCTAGAATAGGTCCATGTGTTCATTCCCATTCTGTAACTGCCTGGCCCCTTCCCTCCATGCCTCATCCGAAGTATGGGGCAGGTGGCTGGCCCATTGCCCACGTCCTGTGATTGTCCCCACCCCAGGTGCGGCAGTTGGTGCCACGGAGGGACCAGGCCCTGACGGAGGAACACACCCGCCAGCAGCATAATGAGAGGCTACGTAAGCAGTTCGCAGCCCAGGCCAATGTCATCGGGCCCTGGATTCAGACCAAGATGGAGGTGGGTCCCATGACGGGAGGCAGGGCTGGGCTTCCACCCCTCCCCAGCACCAACCTAGCCAGTCAGGCTTGCCCTGTCTCCTCCTGGGCATGACTCTGGAGGATGCCAACCCCAAGCCCATGGGGTCTGCGGCCTCACAGCGGGTGTGGAGCCTGTCAGGGAAGGCCAGTGGGTTGATCCCGATCTCTGGTTTAGGCGCGAAGACCCACCCGAGGCTGCCTAAAGAGCCATATGAGAAAGTACCACGGAAGGATGAATGCCTGGGAAACTGACTCGCTGATTTATTGTTGGCTTATTTGGCTAGCCAGGTCTTCTTCCCTCCTGAGCAGAGAGCTCTGTCAAAGAGAAGGATCTTTCCAGAGAGAGAACTGAGCCTTGGGCAAGCATGAAGTTTTTTTTGCTAAATTGTTGGGCCAGATGCTGGGGTGCTGTATGCAGATTAGGGACCCTGCTGGGGTTAGAGCATGGCATCCCTCTGAGCTCCTTGGGGGCAGAGGCCATGTGTCAACTTCATGTTTGGCTCTCCTGAACCCCACCCCCACCTGCTTAGCTATGCATTGTGCATAGTAGCTGCTCAGGAAATACTTGCTGGGTTGAATTGAGTGCACAGAAAAGGCTTTTACAAACAGGTCTTGTCTCCATAGATGAAGTACAGACAGTAAGGGGGATGAGCCCTGGCCCGTGGGGCAGGTGGGATTGAGGCAGGCTGAGGCAGGCAGCCTGGGAGCAGAACAGCAGGTGTGTGGCCACCGAGGAGACACGGCAGGTGTTCCGAGGCTGTGGGGAGGCTGGCTCTGTGGGCGGAGAGAGAGAGTCCCTGAGGTGGGTGATAGTTGGGAATGAAGCTTGGGCTGGGAGTTTGAATGGCAAGCAGAAGAGTGAACATTTAGGTTAGGAACTGACCTTGCAGCCCCTTTCTGAGGTTGAGAGGCACTCGAGAGACTGGACGTATGTCATAGGCGATAACAATGCTTCTTGTACCCCTTTATGATGCTGTTTCCATACTAAGATGTGTTCCTCCTCAATGTGTCTTGTTCTTGGTTGACTAATTAGCACTGACAGGTTCCCTGGTACTGGGGAACTGACCGATGACCTGGGTACCCCAGTCCCTACCCCAGGGACAGAGGGGGTGGTCTGACAAGGGCTTCTTTCCGGGTGAGCAGGAGATTGGGCGGATCTCCATTGAGATGCACGGGACCCTGGAAGATCAGCTCAGCCACCTGCGACAGTATGAGAAGAGCATCGTCAACTATAAGCCCAAGATCGACCAGCTGGAGGGTGACCACCAGCTTATCCAGGAGGCGCTCATCTTCGACAACAAGCACACCAACTACACCATGGAGGTGGGTGACACCGACCTTGCTTCTCCAGGAAGGGAGCCCCAGACACCCTTCTGCTCCCCATGCCCCCAGACTGGGGAAGAAGGCAGTTACCTGTCTTCCAAGGAAAGTGCTCATAGTAGGAGGATAAGCTCTCACTTGGGAGTGAGGGGATACTCACTGCTGCTTCTCTCTGGAGCTCTGGGTCTTCAGGCCCTTCTGGGTTTCCTAGGGAGCTTATTGAGAATGCAGACCTTCAGACTCCAGCTCTAGGATTTGATTAGCTAGGTCTGGGATGGGGCTGAGGAATCTACGTTTTGTACAAGCACCTGTGATTCGGGTGCAAGTGGTCTCCAGACACTGGCTTAGGCACCTGCTTTCTAAGTGGTGAATGGTTTGGACCATGAAGGCGTGTGTGTGTGTGGCTCTAGAACGGGGTACACAGGGCCTTCCTTCCTGCCCTGACTCAGGCCGCCAGCTCTTGGTGCTACTGCCTCACCGCCCTCCTGTGCTTCCCCTTTCATCTCTGGGTCCTCTGTCCTGGTGATACTATAAATCTGGCTGGAAGTCTGCATTTGGTTGCTTGGGCCATTTCCATAGTTGAGGGGAGGAGTCGCCAGGAGCAGCCGAGGCCCAGGCCTGGGGCCCCTTTGCTGACAGGCTTCTCATCACCCCCAGCACATCCGTGTGGGCTGGGAGCAGCTCCTCACCACCATCGCCCGGACCATCAACGAAGTGGAGAATCAGATCCTCACCCGAGATGCCAAGGGCATCAGCCAGGAGCAGATGAATGAGTTCCGGGCCTCCTTCAACCACTTTGACCGGGTGAGAGCCCCACCGCCCACAAAGAGCGGTCCCCAGCCCCTGCCCCAGGGCCCTGGAAGGCACTGCCCAGAGGGTGGCCAGCCATGCTCTGCCAGTTCCTGGGCAAGGGAGGAGGAGGAGCAGGGAAGCAGGAAGTCCGCCTTCCCTGACTCTACACCTCCCAGCTGGCCTTAGAAAGCCTGTCTTCGTGTGCTGTGAACTTCCCCTGCTTTTCCGGAGCAAGAGCTCACATAGTGAGTGGAGAGAGGATCTCTGGCCCCCATGCTTGCCCTCTTGCCATGAGGAGTCAGCCCTTGGGTGCAAGGCTACCCTAGCCTCAGGGGCTGGCCTATTGCCGCCGGGCTGTGGGGATTGTTGCTTACCTCTGCCTCAGGGTGAAGGTGCAGAAGCCCCCTCCCCCAGCCTACCTAGCCCCAGCAGCCTTTGTGGGGTGGTGTCAGCACTGTTCGTCCTGGTTCTCATCCCGCTCTGGGACAGGCTGAGTTTTATGTGGGCCCTTCCTCCCAGTGCCCTGGGGCTTCTGGGTAGCCAGAGGGGTGGGCGCATGGGGTTCGGTGCTGCCCACCACCCCTGCCTGCTTCCCTGTCCTCCAGCCTCCTGGGTGGGTGAAGCCCTCTTGGAAAGCCGAGTCAGGGCCTTGGGGCTGGGGTGGGCCGGGCCCTTCTGGGGAGCTTCTCACCCCCATGGCTCACCATGTTCCTCTCTGGCCTGCTTCCTGGAGCAGGGCCGCGTGTGCCAGGGAGAGGGCACCCTCTGGACCTTGTCCATGTGTCTAATCGTGTGCACTTTTATTTCCCCTCCTCCCCTGACCTTTCCACCCTCTCCATCCGCATGCCTTTGTCCCCATGTCTCTCCACACACACCACCCTCCACCCGGGGCATGGCCCACCCCCTCCCCTCACGGCCTCCACCTCCCTGGCACCGCATGGCTCTCTGCCTGGCGCACGGCGGCCCCAGGATCACTCCGGCACGCTGGGTCCCGAGGAGTTCAAAGCCTGCCTCATCAGCTTGGGTTATGATATTGGCAACGACCCCCAGGTACTCACCTCCTGCATGGAGCACGCTCAGGGGTGGCATCTGGGGCGAGAAATAACGCATTTCTCCTTTTTCTTTTCTCTCTCTGTCTGGATCTCCCTGTCTCCCCTTTCCTGTGGGCCTCGGGGCTCATCCTCTCCTGCTGTCCCTGCCTGGCCCGTGTCGGGCTCCTCTTCCAATTGCTCCAACCTCTGACCTCTGCCCTCGGTCATCTTTTGTGGGAACCTGCCGGGGCCCACCTTCCTCTCTCCTTGTCACTCTCCATCCTGTGGACGGACTTTTGCCTCTCCCTGTTCTCCCTGCTCCTCATGGATGTGTCTCTCATCTGTGTTCCTTTTCCCTTCCTAACCCCCCCCCCCAACCATACACCTCGACCTCCCTCCTGGCCATCTGTGCCCTGTCTTCCTGGCCCCGGGCCGGCCCTTCCTCCTCCTGCCTCTGACCCTCCTGTGTCTTGGTACCACTGCCCCCACAGAAGAAGACAGGCATGATGGACACGGATGATTTCCGCGCCTGCCTTATCTCCATGGGTTACAACATGGTAATGTAAAGCCTGCCCTCTGTTCTGATGAGGCCTGCCAGCTGGCCAGAGGAGCCAGGTCCTGGCTCGGGCAGGCTGGAAGCCCTCAGGCTAGGGGCTGCTCTCCCTGGAGGGACCTCACGATTCTGGTCCGTGGGGAAGATGGCACCCTGCAGTCTGGGCCCAGCCTTGTGGCCTGTGTGTGTCCCAGAGGTCCGGCCTGCTCACCTCAGTCTCCATGCTGGCGTATTTTTTTGGAACTTACTATGGAGATGGGCTTTTCCACTCCCCTGGTGGCTGGTGGGGCTGAAGGTTGAGACTTCCTGGGTCGGGTGTGGCTCGACTTCATCTTTAAGGAAGCAAAGGATTTCTGCATCCTCCCCGGGGGTGGCTCCAGCCATGCCCCCCGCCCCTTGGTCTTCGCGGCCTTCTCAGTTGTGTGCCCTCACGCAGGCCTTCTGAGCAGAGCAGGGGCCTGAGAGGAGCTGCCAGGCATCTCCTGGGCCTCGGTGCAAAGGGCGGGCAGAGCTTGTGGGCTGCCCCAGGCCGGGCAAGGGCACAGGCTCTAGATGCGGGGAACCCAGCTCTGCCATCACCAGCTTGGGGACTGGGATGAGGTGAGGGGACCCTGCAGGCCTGTGGCGGGGGTTCACTGAAGGAGCTTCGTGAGTACGGTGCCTGGCTCTGACACAGAAGGTGCAGCATGGTGGGGGGATTGCGGGTTGCAGAGCCAGACCATGCAAGTTCAAATCCCAACCCTATTGCCTGGGGGCTGTGTGACTGAGCAAGTCACCAAGCCTGTCTGGGCCTCCGGTCACTCATCCGGAAACCTGATGGAAATGGTCACGACCTGCGCCCTCTGGTGGTGGTGGGGAGGGTGAGAAGAGGTGAAAGGTAGAAGAGCGCCGGGCTTGTGGTCTGTGCCAGGGCTGGCCGAGGTTACAGCTGTTGTCAGCAGTGTGCTTCCACGGGAATCTGTGGGGTGTGGGAAGCCTGAACGGGTCTTAGCTCTTGGGTCTGATGTCCCTGTGATGCCCTTAGGACAACCCAGGTTAGGTCAGGGCTACTCTGAGGCCCCAGGGGCTTCATGTCCCTATGAGACATTCCTAGCAGCCCGTGGCTGAGAGGCTGACAGGCTTGGGGTTTGTTTTTCTCTCCAGGGAGAGGCAGAATTTGCCCGTATCATGAGCATCGTGGATCCCAACCGCCTGGGGGTAGTGACCTTCCAGGCCTTCATTGACTTCATGTCTCGGGAGACAGCTGACACAGACACAGCGGACCAAGTCATGGCCTCCTTCAAGATCCTGGCTGGGGACAAGGTGGGTCTGCTGTGGTGTGTGCTCTGATCTGGAGGGGAGGTCACTGGCACCCTGTGGCTCCTTCCTCCCACTGCCCCCCCCCCCCCCCCCCCCCCCCCCCCCGTCCATCTCCATCCATTTCTGTAATGTTTTGGGATCAGCTAAGGTGTTAGGACACAGTTTGAACCTAAGGGGGTCTCCTGCCAGGGAGTGGGACTCCTTTGCACTTGGGCTGGAGCGATGAGTGGGAGAAGCAGGTAGAGTGGGGTGGAGGATGTGAAGTCTGAGAACTCAGAATTCACCCTTCTGTCGTGCTGGGTGCAGGTGCAGAACATGGCAGGGAATGGGAGGGAAGCATGTCTCTGACTGGTCTACTCTGAGCAGCAGTCAGTTTTGGTTTCCAAGTTTCCCAAGTTCCTTACAATGCCCTGCCTGGCAAAGCAACAGTGAGAGCACCAGGAGAAACTGGTAAAGCGGGGGATGTCCAGAGGCCAGATTTCCTTTCTGTAAAATTCATAGGATAGTCCCGCCATCGTCCTTCAGACTGAAAAGATTGAGTTATAAAAAACCAAAGCCAATGGAGAGCATAATTTCTGAAATGTCTCAGTCTATAAAAGAGAAAGAGTGAGCCAATAGATGTTCCTAAGTTTGGTTCCTAAAGTTTACGGACACCCTATTAGAGGCTTAGCACCTGGAGCTGGAATGACCCTCAGAAACCACCTGCTTGAAGTGACTCTGGGTCTCTGAGGTCCAGAAAGGGGCCTGGGCTCCTGACTTTTGGAGTGACCTAGGGGTAACCCCACCCTCCTCGAAACTGGTTCCTAGGACACTTGGGCAGAGGTAGGGCATAGGGCTGGGGGCCCACCTGGTGGGTCAGAGCTTCCGAGTGAGCTGTTCTGGAGGCTAAAACTCCCCAGAGAAGCAATTTCCCATTAGACCTGTCACCGGCTCACAGAGCCCTGGGCGGGGAACCAGGCCAGGTGGGGAACCAGGTGAGGCAGGAAAGCAGGCGAGGTGGGGGCAGGCCCACCTCTTGCAAAAGTGTGGGAGATAGCTGTCTGGCGCTGTTTATCAGGCTGGGGTGTTCACTGTATTTGCTGAAATTCCATGACCTCCAGAGTGCCGGCTGGAGTGGGTGTGCCCCCTGCCGTGTTACTGCTCCTTGGTGGTGTGGCTCAGCTGGTGGCTGCTGCAGGCTAGAGTGGTATATGAAATTACAGGTGCAGTTAGCATTTGAATGCGCTTGGAAACAGACCAAAGTAGGTATGAAATGGCAAATAGGAGATTGAAGATGAACATCTATTTTGTATATCTGCTGGGGTGTATATATGCACTGTATGCATTATAAATGCGCATGTATATGTATACGAGATATACATACGGATCTGTGCGCGGGCGCACATCTCCGGATCCAGAAGCAGGAGGAGGGGACGGGGCGGGGTGCTGTCTTGCCCGGTGACGTCATGGTCCCCCGTGCTGGCTGTCTCTGCAGAACTACATCACGGTGGACGAGCTGCGCCGAGAGCTGCCGCCCGACCAGGCTGAGTACTGCATCGCGCGGATGGCCCCCTACACGGGCCCCGACGCCGTGCCGGGTGCTCTGGACTACATGTCCTTCTCCACAGCGCTGTATGGCGAGAGTGACCTCTAACCCACCCACCCAGGCCAGCGCCCTCGCACTGCCCGCTGTGCGCCCCTCACCCTGCGCCTCCCCCTCTCCTGCTGCCCCCTTTCCCGCCTGGGTGTGGGCTCCATGCTCAGCCTTGAACCCGGCGAGCCTGGACCCATGGGGCATCCAGCCTCCCTGCCCGCAAAGTGACAGTTTACAAAATTATTTTCTGCAAAAAAGAAAAAAAAAGTTACGTTAAAAAAAAGTTAAAAAAAAAAAACCAAAAAACCACATATTTTATTATAGAAAAAGTATTTTTTTCTCCACCAGACTTAAATGGAAAAGAGGAAAAATTAACTGTTTGCACCGAAATGTTTTGTTCCATTGTGACATAGGACAATAACCAAGCACAATGTTCTATTCTATACTTTTTATCGATTTTTTTTCTCTCTGTATCATCTGCTGTATTCATTTCTCCAATCTCGTGCCCACCTTGCTGTGGGAGTGGAGGGGTGGTGGGGGTGGGGGTATCCTGTCAGAAAGCACATTGGTGCATGTGTGTTCGCTAGCTCACTTGTCCATGAAAATATTTTATGATATTAAAGAAAATCTTTTGAAATGGCTGTTTTTTAAGGAAGAGAATTTATGTGTCTTGTCTTCTCGATTTTAAGCCTAGAGGCGTGGTCAGCACACTTTTTTCCTTTCATTTTAATATTGCCGATGAAAAATGAGCAAGATTGGAGAGTGTGGACAGTTTTGTTATTACTTGTCACACACCATATTAAAGCAGCAGTGCTCCCACGACCACTCTTGGCCTGCTCCTTGCTTACTGTTTTCCAGAAGGGCGCATGGGGTCAAAGATGATGCAGGCCACCTGTACCCAACCTTAGTAGGGTTTTGACCCTGACACATTCCATCCTCCTATAGTCACTGTCTTTATTTTAAAAAAGAAAAGGTGGTTTCTCCTATGAGTTGAAGGTAAGGTCATGGATGTGTAAGGAAGGGGCTCTGTAATGCTAAGTCCTACCTTTGTTTTCTCTGCCATTGGAAAGCTCTGTGACATCTGTGTGCCCTTCCCTTCTGTTTATTTTTGCTAAGGGAACACACTGAACTGTCTCAGGAAGAGTCCTCTCGCCCCATGCTATTCAAAAATATCCTGCAGTTGGGGCACCTAGGTGGCTGTCGGGTAATGTCTGCCTTTGGCTGGGGTTATGATTCCAGGGTCCTGGGATCAAGGCCCGCAGCAGGCTGCCTGCTCAGCAGGGAATCTGCTTTTGCCTCTCCCTCTGCTCCTCCCCCTGCTTGTGCTTTCTCTGTCTCTCTCAAATAAATAAATAAACTAAAAAAAAGTCCTGCAAACAGCAGCCGTCCACCATTATGGGGGCTTGCTGGAAATGTGGAGTCCCAGGTCCCACCCAAGATTTTCAGAATCTGCATTTTAACAAGCTCCTCTGGGCATTTGTGTGCACTGCTCTAGCTTCTCCAGTTTTTCCTCTTTACCTGTGTCTCCTCGCTGAGGCTGTTTTTTATTTATAGGACAGGGCGTGAAGACTATCTGTGGTGACACCAGTGCCATAGAGACTGTTTCCAAAGTGGGGAACCTGCACTAGAGTTCCCTTAGCTATTAAGTGGCACTAATGGGGCTATTATTGGAATGCCAATGCGGTAACACATAGAGCTCTTAGAATCTTAGAACATTCTGGAATACTGCCCAGGGAAAGAGGCAAGAAGACTGCAGAAGGAAGCGTTTGCTTTGGGAAACATTCCTGTAGGATTTACCACTGGCTGGTTAAAAGTTCCGTGTATGCCGCTATCGGTCTGCAGGGGTGCAGCTCCCTGGGGGAGAAACATGGCACGAGGCCAGAGCCTGGCCTCAGAGGGTCAGAGTCCTTTGAAAGAAGCTAATACAGAAGAGGACCCTGTTTTAGCTATTTACTTGAAGTCTAAACGAGGGCACAGCGGTAGAAGAGTTGAGGAGGGGGGAAATCGTTCCAACCAGGGTTCCTAAGCCCAAGATACAAGCACTTGACCATACCACAGTTTCTAGACCTTTTCACTGCTCAGATTAGAAAAGAATTGTGTAAGAATCATTTGACCGAAAGTATGCTTACTGAGTTATTACACATCCTTTAAAGAAATGCCCTTTTTGGTATTCTTAGTATTCAAGTGTGCTTGTTGTGTGCAGATGGCTGTGGTTACTTTAAATTTTCAATCTGTTAAAGAGGTAAAAATTTTAAAATCAGTTTCTGAAGCTGTTGAGGTCATCACACACTCTACATGGATAATGTCATTTTTTCTATAAAAATAAAACACTCTTGCTTGTCCTAATCACTCATTCATGTACTTAACCACTCCCCAAACAACCTCACTTAACTCTCCCAAAATAATTAAGTTCCTGTAAATATTTTAAACATACTTTCAGATTTTAATAATTCCTTCCAGTACCTCAGACTTCCCACTGAGGCAAATTCAAATTGAGGCCGTAAATTCTTGCTCAGCACAGAGCAACTGAAATATTAGAAATGTAAATCAGGTCCTCTGGAGCAGCTCAGAGCTGTTTACTAACCATTCTCTTCCACCTCCAAAATGAAAATCACACATCTAATCTGAATTTCACATTCCAGGTAAAAAGCCCAAAGCAAATATATGCCAGATTCTCATGAGTTCAAGCTCCTTAAATTAATCCACATGTTGTCACGAGTATAAAACCGCTGAATCTTGGGGCACCTGGGTGGCTCAGTTGGTTAAGCGACTGCCTTCGGCTCAGGGCATGATCCTGGAGACCCGGGATCGAGTCCCACATCGGGCTCCCTGCTCGGTCGGAAGCCTGCTTCTCCCTCTCTCACACCCCCTGCTTGTGTTCCCTCTCTGGCTGTGTTTCTCTCTGTCAAATAAATAAAATCTTTAAAAAAACAAACAAACAAAAGAACCGCTGAATCTTAACACTGAGAGTTGGATCTTCTTCATCCTTGTACTTCTTTCTACATAGGTGATCTCAAATCCCCCTGTCATTCCTTGCTGTGTTTTTGGGTCACAAGTTGAGTATCGTGACACGCATCACATGGGCAATCCAAACCAGGACACAAAATAGGGGGCTCACCCACTGTGGTTTCACCCAGGGCCCCGGGGAACTTAGGGCATCAACTAGAGTCTGGTGTTTGCTGTGTCACCAGGGTCCCCGAGCCCAGGCCCCTCCTCGGGCACTTCTTCTGCAGCCTGTCACCTCACTCCCTCACTAGTTATATTTTGTATCTCCCTGTGGGCCACTTTTCATCAGAAACCATTCCAGGTTAGTCTGTATGATTGGGTGGATGGAATTTTCTACCCCAACGAAGGTTCCTGCATCGATGGGATGAACGCATCGCCTCTCTCTCTTATCTGCCTCTGCCTGTACCTTTGGAGGGAATTTGTTAGCAGCCTGATAAAGGCCAGTCTGTCAATACATCTCTTTCTTTGGCCTGTCAAGCCTTCTGCAAAATCCTACAACTCTTACGAATCCCAGGCCTGTGTCAGAAATCTGCTGTGTCCTCCATCACTGGGCCAACTCAGAGCAGTGCCCTGGATACAGGACCGATGCCCAAAGGGCACAGCCAGTAGAGTGAGTGAGTTACCAGAACTGAGAACAGGTAAGATTTCCTTAGGTTGTAAGGAGGTTCGAGGCTCTGTCGGTTCTTCTGGCCTGTGCCAAAGGGTGAGTGGGGCTGCTCAGCTGGGACGGTGTTGAAGGGTGGGGAGTGCCTCTGGGCTTTCCCACCTAAACCCAGCCCTGGACCGGGGTCTGCCTTCTTGTCACTGAGGGAAGAAATACAACAGCTTCCAAGCTCAGTGCCTTTCAGGGGAGACACATAGGCTCAGGTGGGCCCTGCTCCTTGCCAGCTGGGCACATAACCTCCCCACCGGCACCTGGGGGGGCTCAGTTGTTAAGCGTCTGCTTTTGGCTCCCGGGGTTCTGGGATCAAGCCCTGCATTGAGCTCCCTGCTCAGCAGAGAGCCTGCTTCTCTCTCTCCCTCCACTTACTGTGTCCGTGCTTGTGTTCCCCCCCCCTCTCTCTCTGTCAAATAAAATCTTTTAAAAAAAACACCAAAAACCTCCCCATGTAGCATCAACAATGCTGCTTTTCCGTTTGTGGTACGCAGTTAATAGGTGATAGGAAGTATTAGTGTGGGGTTTTTTTTGTTTTTTGTTTTTAAAACTAGCTGTGCTTTGCTAAGCTATTTTAAATATTCTTAAGGCAAAAATTTTTGACTCTCTAAAAATACTAATAAGGGGCATCCTCTTCTAGTCTTTGAGCTCTGTGGTGGGCTGAATACTGGTCCCCACAGCCCATGCCCTAATTCCTGGGGCCTGTGATGACATTTTTTACATGACAGGTGGGACTTTGCAGAGGTAATTAAGTATCTGGAGATGGGGAGATTATTCTAGGTGTTCTGCGTGGGCCTTCAGGAAGAGGTAGGCCGGAGGGTCAAGGTTGGAGAAGTGATGGAAGTATGGAGCCACTTAGGGCTGTAAGCCGAGGCACGTGGGCGGCCTGTAGGCAGGCAAGGGAACGGGTTCTCCCCTAGAACCCTGCAAAGAAATGCAGCCCTGCTGACTGACCGCCAGAACCACAGGCATACCTTGTTCTACTTCACAGATAGTGTGCTGCTTACAGATGGAAGGTTTGTGGCCGCCCTGAGCTGAGTAAGTCTTGGTGCCGTTTTTCCAACAACATTTGCTCGTTTTATGTCTGTGTCAATAAAGTATTTTAAAATTAAGGCATGTGTATTTTTTTTTGGACATAATGTCATCACACACTTACCAGGCTGCGGTATAGTGTAAACACCACTTTATACGCAGTGGGGGAGCAAACATTTCATCCGGCTGGCTTTATTGCCATGTCAGCTCTGTTCGGTGGTCTGAATTGGAACCTGCAGGAGCTCCGCGCTAGATGCCTGTGTAAGATAATAAATCTGTGTTGTTTGAAGCCAGTATATGTGTGGTGATTTGTTACAGCAGCAGTAGGAAACTAATACTTGCTCCATTGCTCGGTCTTCTGGGAAGCCTGGCTGCCTCCCTGATGGTAGTGGCCCAGGTTAGAGGCTTGAAACTGAGAAAACCTACTCCAGCTTCAAAGGCCTGAGTTGGTGATGTGGGTGGTGGTTGGGAGGCCACTGTAGCTGTTGGACAAGACCCCGTAACCGTAAACACACTAGCCCACAGAGGAGGGAGATGGAAGTCCACAGCCCTGAAACCCCAAAAGGGCCAGAATGGCTGGGCCCAGCAGCAGGTGGGGGAGCTGGTTAGCGGCATGAGGATGAGGAGCAAGGGCTACAGGCAGGAAACGTTCTAGGACACTAAGTTGTTTGAGAAAATCAGGAGTTGAGGTTTTTATTTCATTTTCAGTCTCTGGATCAGACCAAATGGAGATGTCCTCTTGTCCAGAATTTTCTGGGGAACCATCCCAGGCTCTACTCCTACAAAATTCTTTTTAGTTCCAAATTTCGACCCATTGGTGAAAGCATTTCAGGAAGAGGGGAGGAGCCGATCTCATTACAAGGTAAGAGCATGGGGAGTGCCAAGGGATGGGTGAGAGATTTCCAGGGAAGCTTCAGTGGGCCTCCATGACTGCCTAACTGTGGGATGAAGGACAAGAATATCCATGGAGTGTTAGTGTCAGAAAACTGCTGAAGTCATGGCATCCAGCCTCACTCACCATTTGACACAGGAGAAGATTGCAGCCTGAGAGCAATTCCTTGCTTGAGGTCAACAGAGGTAGATTGAGGCAGAGTTGCGGGAGAACCCAGATCTCCTGACTCATAGCCCGGTGTTGTGTGCAGAGCAGCCAAGGTGGGTGGAAGGAGAGAGAGACAGCCAACCTAAACTGCTAACCCCAGAAGGGTAGCTTTGCTGGCTTGGATAACTGAAGAGTGCAGAGGTCATGCTGACTTCCTGGTGCCTGAGGCAGGGGCTCCCACCATGCCAGCAAGATGTGGTTTCTCTGGATTGACTCCACTCTCAAAAGAGGTTCTCCCTCCCTCCAAAGGGGAGAAACAGTCAGGGGCTCCAGACTCCCTACCTTGCACTTTCAAGTCTAGCAAAGAGACTCAAGCAGAGAATGACATCCCCCAGGTAAGGGCAATGGGATTTGCTCACTGGCTTGGGCCTGGCCTGCGTGCTCACCTGGAGTAGAGGGTGCAGCCCCGCCCAGGCCGCTGGGCTTGGAGTGGCTGTGGCAGCACTCTTCACTGCCAGCAACCCACAGGGCTCATAAGGTGTGGGCAGTCCGGAAGAAGTTGCTGGCCAGCCAACTAATAGAACATCATCCACAAAAGTGGGAAGGGATGGATTCCCAACTGAGATCAGAGGCTGCGGCTGGAGGCCACGGGGGTTGGGGCTGGGACAATGGGTGGCCAGCACCCGAGTCAGAGGCAGCAGCTGCTGTCACCGCCCCGCTCATACCCAGCCAGCTTCCACCTCGAGTTCTTGCATCTCGGTGCCTGGGGTCTTTGCTTCCAGAGCCCCCGAAGGCCCCCTGGCCTGAGGATGAGGCAGGCTAACAGGAAGAAGCTTCCAGGAAGAATGCATACCAGCTCCCTCTGCCTCAGATGGCATTATTCTGAGGCTTGGGTTTTGCAGTTTTATGGCAGCATTATCCCAGCAGGAGTAAGTCCAGCTGCCCACTGAGCTTACAGCACAAGCAGCACCGAGAGGTTGCTTTGGTGCTAAGCCAAATGAACACACAGCCCATTTTCAGGGACATGCCTGAGAGCAACTTGACCTGAGAGCTAGACCCTTGAGATGCACTCCAAGGGAGTCCCATGCCCCGTCCAAACAGCAGCCTAGAACACTTGGACCTGCTGGTCGGAGAATTGATCCCTGCTGCCACGTTGAGAAGGAAACACCAAGTGTGCAAGGAGGGGGCTGTCTCCTCTGGGCTGCAGCCCATGTGTTTCCCCACGGGCATTTTTGTGGCTAGGCGGGGGGAGTGGTGGGAAAATAAGGGGCGTCCTGTGGATTTGCAGAGAACTGGGGAAATCAGGTGTCAGGATTGTGGACACTCAGAAAACTGTCCCTGGGCACTTGTGGGAGACCCCAGGTTTAGGAGCAAAATTCCCATTTTATAATTCAAGACAATGGGAAAACAGAGTTCTTTATGTAAAACTTTTCTTTATTTAGGACACATCTGTCCACTAAGCACTGCCTGGAGGAGGGTAGACTTTTGGTAAAACAACTTACCCAGAGTCCAGTAAGCCCGCACTACGGTACTTCACCCTCCCCACACTACTACCTGAAAATGCCATTTGAGAAAGCTGTACTTAAAATGAGCAGGGTGGATGTTGCCCTCCAGTGGCCAAGTATGTCCTTATAGCGTGTGGCACGCAGAGAACAGCAGGGAGGAAACCCGAAGCTCTCACAGGGACATCCTCTCCTGCTTCCATTCGCTCTACTACCAACCTGTCTTGACTGGGTAATTTCTGAGATGGGGAGGGCCCTTAATCTATGTCACAGGGGGACAGTAGAAGCAACTGGACACACTTAGCAGGAGAAAAACAATGGCTAACATTTGTAGAGCACTTTTGCCCGGGGCCCAAGTCTTGAGTCATTTGCATGCATTTAATCTTCACACAGATTATTATTATCCCTTTAAAACCCAGGAAACTGAGGCATCTGGGTGGCTCAATTGGTTAAGCATCTGCCTTGGGCTCAGGTCACAATCGCAGGGTCCTGGGATGGAGCCTCATGTCAGGCTCCTTGTTCAGCAAGGAGTCTGCTTCTCCCTTTCCCTCTGTTCCTCCCCCCGGCTCGTTTTCTCTCTCTCTCTCTCCCTTTCTCTCAAATAAATTAATAATTTAAGAAAATAAAGATAAAAACCAGGAAACCAAGTCACAGAAATCTTAAGTTAGTAACAGAACTGGGATTTGAACCCAAGTCCCTCTAATCCCAGAAGTAGAAGCAGTGTTTCGTTCACTTTACTAGTGTTCTCAGATTCTGCTGTGCTCAAGAGTTGTTTGGGAAGTTTGTCAAAGATGCAGAGTCCAGGGCTCTGGCTCCTGAGAATTGATGGAGTAGGGTCTAAGAGGGGCAAAGATAATTGGGAATCTGTCCTTAGAACATTCTGTGTAGAATCCAGTAAGTAACCCAAGCAGGTTCATGGGCTACACTTTGGGAATCACCAAAGTAAAATCTCATCATTGCCAGGAGGGTGATTTTGTCTGGATACAAGAAAGAATTTTTTTTAAGATTTTATTTATTTATTTGAGAGAGAGAGAATGGGGGGGAAGGGGCAGAGGGAAAGGGAGAAGTAGATTCCGCACTGAGCAGGGAGCCAAGCAAGGAACTTGATCCCAGGACCCTGAGATCATAACCTGAGCTGAAGGCAGATGCTTAAACAACTGAGCCACCCAGGCCTCCCAAGAACTTTCTAGTCATATATGCAGATTCAATTCATGTCTGCCTGCCAAGCATTTTGATAAGTGCTCTCACGAATGCAGTCTCAGTCCCCCTCCTTGGTAACTTTGGGAGCTCAGTGTCCCCAGTGTGCAGATGACGATGCCTCTAAGAGACGGCAAACCCTCTTTCCCTGCTTTCTTCTACTCGGAAGTTCCTTTCATTCAGCATTCCACTCTGTGTTTACAGTGGGTCTCCTATGATGCCCTCCAATATAGGCCACTTCGGCATAGGGATTATTTTGAACTGAAGGTGATTGAAAAGCAGATACAAGAAAGGCTCCCTGTCCTCCTATTTGCCGGAAAGCAGGACACACAATTGGGAAAGGGTCCGCTTCTTCCCTCCCTACTAAGAAAGACAGAAGTTGGTCACCAGAGAGAACTCTCTCTGCCCAAAATGGCACCAGAGGAACCTACATAACAAAACTTGCTAAAACTAGCCCTTCCTTACCATTTGTTTCCCCATTTGCCTTCCCACAATTTGCTGCCCTAGAACTTGAAGTCTTTTTTCTTTATCTTGTTGCTTCTCTAAAAACGTATTGTTCTTCTGTCAAGATGCTGTATAAACCCAGGTTCTAACCACCCTTCTGAATTACTCAACTTAACGCTCCTGGGCGTATGTGGGAGGAACGTGTTAATAAACTTGTTTTTCTCTTGTTGATCTGTCTTTTTTTCATCCAAATGCCACCCTTTGTCATTAACATACATTTACTTCCTTTGGTACTTCAAAGTGAAGGATAACTTGGTATATTAAAAAATAAATGAAGATTAAAAATTATCTCAATTACCCACCTTTTAAAGCAGTAAGCGAATTCCTTCTGTTTTGAGGCCTTTCCTCTGAAGTATAATAATCATTATTTCAGACTTATGATTTTCACAGAGAAATATGGCTTGAATCAATAGTCATCCATCTGACTTATGGAAGATCTACCATTTAAAATAGACAGGGGTGCCTGGGAGGCTTAAGTCAGTTAAGTGTCTGACGCTTGATATGGGCTCAGGTCTTGATCTGGGGATTGTGAGTTCGAGCCTCACGTTGGGCTCCACGCTGGGCACAGAGTCCACTTAAATAGATAAATAGATAGATAAATAAAGATGAGAATGGACAGACAACTGAGTCATTCCAAAAGACATATAATTTGTTGGCTTTGTTTTTTCAAATTTGTGAAGTATCATTTTTTTTTGAGACTCTGAGTCTAAATACGTTGGAAACAAAACTCAGAAGAAAATTTTTGTTCTAATATTACATTTGCTATTATAGAAGTTGTTCTAGATAAAGTGGAAAATACTTCTGAAATCCGTCTTTTGTTAGTCTGATTCACATTGCCCCAGCCAATGAACCTGAAATGGGTAGAGGAAAAAAAGGTTTCCTTTCTTTCCCTGTGGAAATTAAGCACCTTGATGTTGTTGGGGCCATTTGCATGGTCTGGCAAGGGGTCTGGGGAGAGAAGCTGGGAGCAAGCTAGGCCAATAAAGACCCAGTGGGGTGGGAGGGCAACAGGGAACCCACCATGAAAGCCTGGGAGGATGGGAGGTAGAGATAGGCAAGAGATAGGCCAAGTTCACTGAGCAGCTGTAGAACCGGGTGAGCTGGGGGCCATGAACCAGGCCTTCTGAGCTTGGAGCTGAATATTAAGGCTTTAACCAGGGCCTGAGGACAGAAATGACAAACTGGCTTTGGTCTTGCCCTCCTCACTTTATCTAGAAGGCAGGAGACTCGGACAACATAGGGGGAAGCATAGGGGCCAGCAAACCTGGGTTCAAATCCTGCTTCTGCTGTTTACTAGATTTGTGACCTCAGGAAGGCTGTTTGCCTGAGTCTCATTCTGCATCTGTGAGCTAAGGCTCCCAGGGTTCTGTAATAATGGCTGCTAGCTGGCCAGCATGGCACCAGCAATAATTAGTGTTCAATAAATAATACTGGATTTCACCAAATCTAACATGTCACCAATTTTTATTTCTCAGTTTATTGAGATACTATTAAATGTCACCAGTTTTAAGAGGCATTTTGGGGGGGCAGAATGTTTTTACCACATGTATCTTGTACACTTTAACTATCTCACCATTTTATTTGTCAGTTCTACTTCAATTAAAAAATAAAATCGTCTTTATTTTACCCTCTTCTAAGAAAGAAAACAAAGCGGCCAAATAACCTGATCCTGCCATCAGTGGTGAGACATACCCAGATTTCAGAGATAATAAAATGTGGGGGAAAATGTGCATCTTAGCACTGATGACATGCTGTAGTTCTTCTTATCTTCTCATTTGTGGTTTTTATGCTTCTGGACATTTCTGTCTCTGGAATACTGTAGAGTGTCGTAACCCCTCACTGAGCACCCCGCCCCCTGCTGGGCTGAAGATGTGGTTTCTGATCCTCTTGCCCCCTCTTTCCCTTGCATTGGCTGCTGTCCTCCTGCCGCTGGTGCTTGGGGGTTAGGGGATGTGCGGCCTCTGGGTGCCGCTGGTGCTTGGGGTTAGGGGATGTGTGTCCTTTGGGTTTCAAGCGAAAGGAAATCAGTGTCTACAGTGGCTCAGACTGTGTCCAGGACTTTCTGTCCTTCCAGGGTGGTGGATGTGGGTCTCCCATCTTTTGGGAGGGTGACAGGCCTGTCTGATTGCTCCCAGCTAAGGCATGCAGAAGTTTAGGACACAGTGAAATAAGGCACAAGCTCCCTTGGGCTGCAGCACTCCAGGGACTGATCTCTGAGCCTGATGCCCCCCAGGCCCATGTCCCTTCAGGTCTCTGTCCTGTCAAATGTTTTCTTATAATGCCCACTCACAACTTTACTTCCCTTTTCCATACTCTTAAGGTAAAGCTGATGGCTATGAAGGAAAAATTTGTTTCCCCCAATATTTTGTTGTTGTTTTGAGATATCTTGGTTAAATAGTTGGTGGTTTTGTTTCATTTTGTTCTTCTGTATGAAACTTATATTTGCATTCCAAAACCTATTGACCAAACCAAGGAGCTCCTCAGTGTCCTCTGAAGCCCTAATCCTGACCCCCAGTTTACTCTGGGTACTTGGACACCGAGAAAAGTGGTTTTCTTTGGAAAATGTACAATAGATTTTTTTTAATTGGAGGTTATGAATTTTGGAATTAGATGGACACTTCCTGGTGTGTTGCTGTTGTTAATGAGGGAACAGAGGGAAATCTCTGAACGTTATCTTTGTACCCATCAGTGTGGATATGTCTGTAAGGCTCATTACCAGGAATAGGATTGCTGTATTGATGAGTATGTGCTTTTATAATTTAATAGGCTGAAAATCACCTCATTTATGTTCCCACCTTAATGTTTAAGAGAGCCCATTTGTTTAAAGATGAGCTTAAGATTGGATGCCTGGGTGGTTCAGTCAGTTAAGTGTCCTAGGACCAAGTCCCAGATGGGACCTCTTGGTCTGTGGGGAACCTGATTCTCCCTCCGCTCCTCCCTTTGCTTGTGTTCTCTCTCTGGCAAATAAATAAAATCTAAAAAAAAAAAAAAAAAAAAAAAGATGAGCTTAAGACAATCTAATAGAATAAAAGCTACATAACTCATTTGATATATAAAGTGGTAGGGATCACCATCAGTTAGATGTCAGCGTATTTGTATGTGTGTGAATAAAAATACATAATCTTTTCATTGCCTGAGGTTGATAAATTGTATGCCTGGGACTTTAAAGACACTGCTTTATTGAAGTCTGATTAGTAATTAGAAAGCTATGGATATTTAATGTATACAAGTTGATGTGCTTGTTTCTGGCACCTTTTAAGTCCCTCCATCCCTGGAGATCACACAATTAGCATACGCCGGGGCCAATAAATTAGAAATCACAGTTATGACAGGGCTTTTATAATGAGCAAAATCAAGTCCGGCTGGGAGGACCTTACCGCGATCCTGATTTGGGCCAGTAGATGGCGCCTGTGCTCCCCAGGGGCCGCCCCGCCGTGAAACTGGACTTAATATAGTAACCCCATGTTGCCCTGAACATATAATTTTCAAACCTCCTATCCCACCACAAGGAAAACCTCGGAGGATTTTCTTCTGGGAAGAGCAATTAGCCTAACCTCTTAGGAGGAGAAATTGCATCCCCGAGCCTAACTGGGAAAGTAAAATATCCTCCCTAAGCGGTCTTGGGGGTGGAGAGAAACCACCGAAGGCCTTTGGGAGAAATGGGGTGCTGGAGAGGGCTGGGAACTGCAGGACCCGGGTTAGGGCTTGTGGTGGGAAGTACCTCAGATCTGAGGACATCAGTCTCCAACCTGTCAGCCTCTGGGTTTAGGTGGGAGGGTGCCAGAGATACTGAGGAGTGGCAGTTTTGCTTGGGGTGGGGGATGCACCTCCCACCTGAGCTCAGTCAGACCTATGGGGACCAGGCTAGCGCAGGAGACCTCCCTCCCTGTGCCCTCATCCCATCTTTAGTGATCAGATATCACGGGGGACACAGCTGTGACAAGGTCTGCCCTGCCCTCACAGAGCCTGCAGTTTGGGGTGGGCACAGAGCACCCTTTGGTGGGGTCTCCTACCAGTTAGGGGACCCAGGGCAGTTGCCTGAGACTCGGGACACCCTGAAATTGGAAGGAAGAGAAGACTGGAGGGAGTACTCTGAACCAGAGAAAATGGCCTAGAAAGACCCGCACAGCAGAAGAGCCAGCTACAACCAACAGATCATTGGGGGAAAGTGGGGAGCTAGGAACTGGGGGTGGTGGGGCACTTGTCACTAGAGCTGTCAGCAATTAGAAGCAAAGGAAGCATCCAGATGGCCAAGACTGTGTGACCTCGGGCAAATACTTAGCCTCTCTATACCTGTTTCCTCATCTGTGAAATGGGAACAATATTAGGATCAACCTCATAGGGCTATTGAAAGGGTTAAACACAAAATAATGCTTGTAAGGCATATAGCACCGTCCCTGGCACCTAATAAGGTCTCAAATGGTTGTTGTTGCTATCATTTATCATCATTATCATCATCATCATCATCATGAGTTGTCATCTGCCGGAAGAGGAAGAATGAGAAAGGGTAGGATCTGGATGGACACAGAGAGGACAAGTCATGGGGTGAGAAAGGGAAAGCAAGCTGGAGTGAGGGAACAGTGAGAGTGAAGGCCAAGAGGTGAAGTGTCAAATGACAAAGGTAAACAATTTAGTAATGTGTTCGGTGTCTCTTATTTGAGGGTAAACAGTCCATGGATCGGGGAGTACAGAGCTTCAGAAACGTGAAGCAGGCTTTCTGAGGGATTTGGGGCAAGGGTTTTTCATGGAAACACCGCGTGGCCTAATACGAGGCCCTGGATTCCCTTAAAAATAGGCGGTCCTGAGTGCCTGGGTGGCTCAGTGGGTTAAAGCCTCTCCTTTCAGCTCAGGTCATGATCTCAGGGTCCTAGGATCGAGGCCAGGGTCGGGCTCTCTGCTCAGCAGGGAGCCTGCTTCCTCCTCTCTCTGCCTGCCTCGCTGCCTACTTGTGATCTCTCTCTGTGTCAAATAAATAAATAAAATCTTTAAAAAAAAAAAAAAAGGCAGGTCTTATTTCCAGGATGAGGTCAGTCAGCTACCAGTGAGCTGGAGGAGTGTGATTGGTGCGTTAGGTTTCCTACAGTGACGCACTTCCTGTTCAGTCGGAGGTAGGTTTAGATTGGTGACGTGAGCAAGGCCACAGGGCGGGCGTGGCGATTTTGTGGGTCCCAATATATGAACTACGTTTATCAGAAGGGAATAGCCTTAAGTCGTCGCTCCTCACAGTGTAGCGTGAGGACCCGCCGCTGCAGCACCTGGAGCTCGTTAGAAATGCACACTCCCGGGCCCCAGCCCAGGAATGCTCTGTTTATCAGGCCCCGCGGGTGGTTGGTTTGCTTGCTGGCATCTGCAAAGCATCCTCTGAGCCACGACTCACAGGGGAAACCAGTTTGGTGGAGCAAACAGAAAGAAGACGCGAGAGACAGGTTGGGACCAATCAGTACGCTTCCCCCTGAATACTTCCACATGCATGCTGTTAATCAGGACTCAGTATTTGTTCATAGTTCCCCTCCCCCGCCCCGAGGTAAAACTTACACACCATGAAATGTACATATTAACTGTCACAGATGCGTCTGCAGACCGAACCACACTCCAATCAAGATGTTACCAGCGACCAGCAAGTGCCGCCCGGCCTCTTCCCAATCAGTCCCTGCCCCAGTCCCTGGCGTTCTGCTTTCTTTCCCACCAGAGGTTGTTTTGCCAGTCTTAGAACACCATGTAAGTAGAACCACACGGTAGGTTTTCTTGGTGACACTTCTTTCACTCAGCGTAATGTTTCTGATAATATTCGTGGTCCATGGCATCGCGTGTACATGTGATATGTCCCTTTTCCTGTTTGAGTTGTGTTGTCTCGGCATGCCACAGTCTGTTTATCCACGAGGTTGTTTCGGATTTGGGGTTCTTAAGAGTAAGGCTGCCAGGAACATTCCTGTACAAGTCTTTTCGTGAACATACGTCTCCATTTCTCTTGAGTAAGTATCTATGAGGTTGAATTGCTAAGTTATAGAGGAGGTGTAGGTTGAGTTTTAAAAGAAACCTCTAGACCTTTTCCAGAGTGGTTATATCATTTTATGCTTTTACCAACAATGTATGAATGTTCCAGTCAACATCCTCACTAGCATTTGGTTTTGTTGGTATTTTTTTTTCTTCTTTTAAGATTTGATTTATTTATTTGGGGGGGGGGAGAAGCAATCTCTCTGCCTAGCGGGGAGACTGAGGACCCTGGGATCATGACCTGAGGGGAAGGCAGCCACTTAACCAACTGAGCCACCCAGGTGCCCTCTTTTGCCTATTAAAAAGTGGGATTGTCTTTTCATGACAGAGTGATAGGAGTTATTTCTATATCCTGGGTACTAGTCCCTTGTGAGATGTGTTTTACAAACATTTTCTGTGAGTGGATTTATATAGGAATCTCAGCTATTGGGTTTGGCTCCAGGAGGGGCTTGTGTGGATGTGGGGCTGGAAGTGGAGCGGACCACTTTGGGGTTGCTCATTTTATGGGGCCCTGGGCCCCTCCCTTACAGGGCTGGTGTGAATTGGCAATGAGAGAACACAGGTGAAAGCCCTTTGTAAAGTATAAGGAGATAAGCAAAGGTTTATCATTGACCGTTTAACCACAAGGGGAGGAAGGACCATTTTTCTGCCTTTTCCCCAGAAGTGCAGTCTCTCTTGGGAGCAGGAGAGAAAAAGCTACCCCTTGGCTGGAAATGGACTCTCTGGTTAAGATCTGAGTGGCTTACAGTGGAGCACCTAAAACATACAAGTTTGTTATCACATGTGGGTTCAAATCCACGTTCTTCCAGATACTATCTGTGCGCTCCTGTACAAGTCCTCGTGTCATCTGGACATTGGAAATAATACCTGTCTCAGTCTCGTCATTGTGAGGATTGAAACAGCTTTTACTCTTGGTGTTATGATTAATTGCAGGACGGTACGCTGAGAGAGCTGCAGAGGCTTGTTCAGTCCTCACAATGACCCTCTGGTGTAAGTTGTATCACTTTCTGTTTTGGTTTTAAGCAGTTGCTGGTTGCTTAGAAGATGCTCCTGGAGCCCTTAGGAAGCTGCCTTGAGGCGGCGCTCCCAGGAGTCCCGGCCCTGAGTGTGGTTCTCTGCGCCTATGTCACCAGAGGGCGCTCGCCGCCACCTGTGCTGAGACTGGGAGGTCCCCAGCCCCCAAACTCGGCTTCCCAAGTTTGTGTCCAGACTGTTCTGTGTCCAGACTGTTCTCTGTTGCATTTTCAGGGACAGAGTGGTCTCCAGAAGGTCCCCGTTTGGGGATGGGGAGCTAAATATTCCAAGGGACCCTGCACAAGAAGGCCAGGGAGGGCAGTGTTGGTCTCTGACCCCTTGAAAGTTTCCTTGCGACGGGTTCATGCAGGGCCTGAGGACACAGGGGAGGGAGCCAAGCTGTTGAGCAGCTTTCTGGGCACCCTCCCCCCACCCTTCACACCCCCTGTTACCTCTCTGGACCGCGTGTCATACACCCCTCTTCCCCCCACAGCCCATTGGAAGTAGGGATAACAACACATGGCTAGGCAGGGCTGTGCCTGACCAGGCATGACTCTGGATCTCCTCGTGGCTTCTTCTGTCTCAAAGTTGAGTAGTATTTGGCACTTGTTCTCCAGAGATTCTTGGGCTCCTTGCTTATTTCAGTCTGCCCCTTGCTTATTTCAGTCTCCCCCAGAGAGTTAGCTGGGATGGGGACGAGGAGTCCTTCTGTGTGCCCTTTAATGCATAGAATAGCCCTTGACTTGGTCCAGTTACTTTCCCTTTGTGCTTCATGGAAGGTGTTGGGGGGTGAGCTCATAGACCCCTAGGTTCCCCTCCTTCCAGCTCTAAGATACACAACCCCACATTAGAGCCATAGCCTCATCCTCACCCCCTTTCTGACACATTATACTTGTTCCTGGCACTGTGTAGCCTGCCCCACCTCTGGTCCAGAGCCCAAGTGGGGCCTTACCCCAGAAAGAGAGGCCCTTGACTCTCCTTGGCCACGTTCTCCTTGGCCCTGGCCATGAGCCCTTGGTAAGCCAGTTCCACACCAGCTAGAACCCACCCCCTTAGGCAAACAGGTTGGGGCGCTGACCTCATGGCCCAAGCCCCAGTGGCCAGGGGTGGTGTCCTGGCCAGGCCTACCTGCCTATACGGGGCAGGAGTGAGGCCTCTTGGCCTTCCAACCTCCCTCCACCTCAGGCAGAGCCAATAGATCTCTTGCTCCCCTTCTCCTCCCAGCAGGGGTGCGCAGGTCAATGCCTCCTGGCCCAGGGTCCTCTTAAGCAATCAAGTTCTCAGTGGCCCATGGATGACTGACGAGGCCAGCCTGTTACTTGGTCATCGAGTGTGCATGTGTCTGGCAGGCAGAGCTGCTTGTCCTGGAGACATGCTGTCTAGGGAAGGAGACCTGGGGGGAATTCATGGTGAGCCAGCACGTAATGGGCCACCCAGTTTCTCAGAAGCCACATTCTTTCCTCTCTCCCAGAGGCCATGTGACAGAGCCACAACGGCTTTTCCCTCCAGCTGAGCCATTAACTATCCAGCTACTTGGGCACTGGACCCCTCACCCAAGCATTGGTCCCCCAACTCAGCCACCCATCCACTTGCTCACCCACTGGGCGCTGTGGGACATGTGGACTCACTTCTCCACTCACTCATCCCCATGCTTGTCCACTTGTCTCCTTGCTTGTGCACTCCCTCCCTCACCCACTGAATGTCTGACTACTTCAGGGGCTGGCCAAGGACTAGGAACAGCCAGCAAGGAAGTGCTTCATGGTGAAGCACAGAGCCTCCAGTCTCAGATTCAGATGCGTATCCTGATTGTAGGGTTTCTGAGCCATGTGACTATGGGCACATTCTCAGGTTTCTGAGTGCCAGTCTCCTCATCTATAAAATAGAGACCCTATGCACCTTCCTCCTTCCAGGGTGGATGTAAAGATTGGCTTCAGGATTAATTAAAGTGCTTTAACCAGAGGCCAGAAAACAGAGCTGCAGTTACCAGGCCTCTCAGTGGTCATGTCCTGGTCATGGGGACTGCACTTGGGCCTATTTCCCCATGGCTACCCCGTCTCATCCCTGCCTTTCAGCCAGGCTGTGTTCCTCAGGCAGGTGGCCCCCACACCCAGCCTTGAAATGGAAGGCGATAATCACCGCCTTCCCACGCACCCTTCCCTCTGCCTTCTTGCCCGCGGGGCACTTTGGGGTTGCATCAGGTCAGCCAAGACACCTGGAAGATCCAGCTTGCTCCTTCCCTTTTTGCAAACAAGTTCTCCATGACAGCTGTGGGGGGCAGGGGTTGGGGACAGGCCTCAAGCATCTGACCCCCTGAGGGATCATTTTCCCTCCTGTCTGAAGCCCATATCTGGCCAGGATCCAGTTCGCTTCCGCCCCAGTTCCCTTCCTCAGGCCTGGCATGAACTGTTCCCTTCAGCTGCTCTGGGGGCTTCTTGGGGGAAGATGATGCTTCCTAGCTGCAGAAAAACTGGCTGAGTTGGAAGGGTCGGCTGGGGTGGAAGAGGGTCCAGGGATGGGAGCATGGTTGAAGTGGCGCTCAGCGGGGTCTCTTCCCCAACTCCCCACCTCCACCCCTAGACAGCCTGGCTAGGAGTCTGTCCAGTACATGGGGGAGTGTGGTATGCTCACTTTGGCTGTGGGAAACGTGCAGAACTGTGGGTTGTGGACTTTGGAGTGGGTCAGACAAGAAGGCAAATCAATCGTCTCCTAGCCCCGTGACACTGAGTAAGTCACTGGTAAAATCTCAGTCGTTTAAGAAATGCCTTCCAGGGGCGCCTGCGTGGCTCAGTCGGTAAAGTGTCCGACTCTTGATTTCAACCCAGGTCATGATCTTAGGGTTGTGAGATCGAGCCCTGAGGCGGGCTCCTCACTGGGTGTGGAATCTGCTTAAGATTCTTTCTCTTTTTGCCCTTTTCCCCACTCTGCCTCTCCCTCCCTCTCTTAGAGGAGAAAAAAAAGACAAAGAAATGCCTGTGATGTGCTAAGGGTGGAATGCGCCCGGCACCCAGGAAGTGCTCTTTCATCAGGGGACGCCGCT
The DNA here is from genome assembly GCA_004023965.1 of Spilogale gracilis. Taxonomy (NCBI): domain Eukaryota; kingdom Metazoa; phylum Chordata; class Mammalia; order Carnivora; family Mephitidae; genus Spilogale; species Spilogale gracilis. Next base: position 152,063 of record PITA01001733.1, read on the forward strand.
GTGGGCAGTGGCAGTGTACCAGCGTGGATGGCCCCTGGCCATTCGACTCAGCCCAGCACCCTTATAGCTGCCTCTGGGATCCCGAGATGTCCTGTTAGGGCTCAGAGGGGTCCCACCCCTCCCCTCAGCCAGTCCTCGGGGCACCTCTAGGGGAACCTTTCCTTGTTGGGAGAAGACTTCTGTATTCTGGATGAGGGTGTCGGAGGGGGTGCTGGTGAAGGAGCCAAAGCCCTCCAGCCCATGTTTTCAGACTGATTTATTGAGTGGACTGGCCTTGAGGGATTATAGTCTAAAGACGGGCTCAGCCGTGGGACCCGCTGCGGACGCACACCCACACTTCAGCTGCGGCTGCCCATGGGTCAGGGATGCCCACCTCTGGACTCCTCATCCCAGGCCATGTGGTACAAATGAATTTGATTAATTCATTCCATTTTTTAAAAAGATTTTATTTATTTAATTAATGAGTATAGGGAGGAGCAGAGGGAGGGGGAGAATCTCAAGCAGACTCTACACTGAGCACAGACCCCCACGTGGGGCTCGATCCCACAACCCCAGGATCATGACCTGAGCCAAAATCAAGACTCAGACCTTCACCGACTGAGCCATCCAGGCGCCCCTAGTTCACTCAGTTTTAAGCTTCTAAAGGACAGGGACTTTTTTCCCTTTAAACCTGTGTCTCCTTGTTGCCTAATCGTGCGACTGGCCTTGAATGAATGAAACGAATGGCCACTAGGCAGGCATGAGATCAGGATGGGGTAAAGGAACAGTGAATACCGTGTCTGGCCCGGGCCCCGAGGGGGCTGAGGTGGGCTCCCCAGGCAGTGTCCCAGACTCCTGTGCCCTGCGTGCCCTGGGCTGCCCCCCTGTGCTGAGCTGGGAGGCCTGGGTGGGTGTGCAGCCTTCTTGAGTGAGGTCAGAGGTTTCCTGTGCCCTCTTTCTGGGTCCTGATACGCGTTTCCTATTTGGGGGTTGTCTCCCTCTAAAGAAAGGGAGTGCTGTAAAGGCGGAGCCCGCTTGGTACCTGGCATAGACGGGCACTTAATAAACGCTTGTCCACTGAGGCTCCCGCTCCCGGGTTGGGCCTGGAGCTCAGCCCCGGGAGACAGCTGGGTACAATGCTCAGGAGCTGGCCTGCCTAGCAGGCTAGCCCCAGGGCCGAGGCGCCACCCAGCCTCACACCCAGTTGACAGGGAAGGCTTGAACCCCAGGAGGTTGGCCAAGAGTTGGAATTGCCCTTAAGGATGTGGCTTCTTCAGCAGCCTCTGTCCTGGCCTGGAGCAGGGTGACTGGAAGGCCCATGCCAGGGAGCCAGTACTGAGAAGAGGCCAGGTGACAGCTGAGGGAACCAACATCTGCCCACAGTGGCAGCCCTCCTCTAGAACGGCAGTGCCACGATGGGGCCCTCTGGGGAGCAGGTGTGCTTACATGCCACGTTTCCACGGTGGGGCTCAGGCTTCCATTGAATCCTGCTTGGCCCCAGACTGGCTGTGACCTCTGTGGGTTGCTTGTTTTCCCTGAGTCTGTTGCCTCATCTGTAAAATGGACATGCTTCCATACAATGGAGCATTATTCAGCCACAAAAAGAAACGGAATAGCAAGCCGTGCTAAGATGTGGAGGAACCTTGAAAATGTGCTAAATGAAAAAAGCCAGACACAAAAGGTCTGGCTGTAGGAAATATCAGAATGGGCAAGTCCAGAGAGAAAGAAAGCAGATTGGTGGTTTCTAGGAGCTGGTGGGGAGGGAGGGCAATGGGGAGCGGTGGCTTTATGGATGTGAGTCTCCTTTGGGCATGAAAATGATTCACTATGGGATAGCTGTAGCCGGAATAACCATCGGCCAGTTGTACAATGCCGTGCGTGGCTAAGTGCTGCTGGACTGTCCACTTTAAAAAGGTTCCTTTCTGTCATGTAAATGTCACCTCAATAACAACGATGGCGATGCACTGCCACTGACCTCACTAGGGGGTTGAGAGTGTCCGCAAGACAGGATCTGTGAGGCCCTGGCTGGGCATTTGGAAGCCGCATCACCCAGGCAGCTGGGATAGTTCCCTTTCTCGCTCTGCCCTGAACTCTGGGGTCCGACACAGATGCCAAGGTGGGGTTGGGGCATAGGCTGGCAGATCCCTGCAGCCAGAGAAGAAGGGGACATTGCTAGCTGCTTTGCCAGCTGTGGTCAGGGCTCCTCTCCTAGGCTCCAGCCTCCAGTTTGCCGAGCAGCTTTGGGCTGGCCCTCCAACCCCAGCCCATTTCTTAATTTGCTCATGCCTGTCTCTCTCTGCCTGCCTAGGAGAGTGTATGTGACCCCCGCATTCGATATGTCACCCCCATCATATCCCTGTGTCCCAACTCCCGTCTTCTTCAAGGTGCATACCATTGTGGGGCAATGTGTCGGCAGTCTCTTGGTTCTTGTGTTTATTATGTGTCTTCCACATAGAATGCAAGTTCCTGGGGGCCTGTGTGGCTCAGTTGGGTAAGCATATGCCTTCAGCTCAGGTTGTGATCCCAGGGTCCTGCTCAGTGGGGAGTCTGCTTCTCCCTCTCCCCTGGCCCCTCCTCCTGCTCCTGCTTGCTCTTTCTCTTTCTGAAATAAATAAATAAAATCTTTTTTAAAAAAATGCAAGTTCCACAGGAGGAGATACTTGGTCTGTTTTGTCCGGGACTATTTCCAACACCCAGTGCCTGGCACATAGTAGGCGCTTAATAAATGTCTGCTGACCGAACAAATACACGAATCCTCCCCTTTACACAGTGGCTGCCTGTACTAAGTGCTGTCAGCAAACAGCTATGAGGTCCAGGCTGTCATTATGCCCACTTTGCAGATGAGGAAGCTGAGGCTCTGGGACCTAGGACGGCCACCATGGAGCTGGGATTTCCACCCAGCAGCCTGGCATCAGAGTCCTCGCTGTGACCCACCCTACCCTAGGCCATCTCCTGCCCTCAGAACTCCTGGTCTAGAAGGCAGCCTGGGCCCAGAGAATCCTGCCCCTCGGCCAACTGGCACCTCCCACTCCAGGACCTGGGCAGCCCCGCGCTCACCCCACCCCCCAGCCTTTTTCTCAGGCTCGCAACCTCCTCAGCCCAGCTGCCTTCCCTGAGAATCTGTCATAAAGAAGGCGAGGCCCTGATCTGGCCTGTCTCTCCACCCTCAGGCCTCCCTCACCCAAGGGAACCTTGGTTATAAATACGGGGGTCACGCCTTGCATTTGTATGAAGCACCTTTTATCTGGGGAGCTCCTGGCTGTGGGCAGGCTAATTAGCTGCTCTCTGGGAAGAGTGAGTAAGAGCTGACGTCCTAGCCTGGGCACTGACTGATGAGGGCTGGAGCTGGCCTTCCCGGGGGGAAGTGGGCGCATCACCACATGGGCCACTTACCCCTCCATGTTTGTCTTTGCCACAGGATCTCTTCACAAGGGTCCCCTTCCTACAGCCAATAAGGAAAGCCACCATTTACTGAATGCTTACCACGTTCCAAGAGCTTGCTAAGCCCCTTCCATCTATTGAATGTAGCCACGTGCCCCAAGCGCAGGTGGTGAGTGGGACTCCTGTGATCAAACCTTCCTCCTTGCACCACATGGGGCTGGTGCTTCATGCAGGACTTTGTGAACATGTCGAGAAGCCCTTATTAGCACAGTGCTTCATGTGGGGTAAACACTCAGTAAATACCAGCTGGTACTATCTATCTTCAGAACAACCCTATGAGGCAGGTGCTGTATGGTCTTCATTTCCCAAAAGGGGAGAGCTGAGGTCCAGAGCGGTTAAGCCACTGGCTGGAGATCACACAGTGAGTCGGGAGCAGAGCTAGTACTTGAACCAAACTGGACTGATGCTAAGGTTACACATAGCTTTTCAGGTGCTCTTTCCTCCCTCCCCTCGAGGCTACTACCCCAGCGACCTCCCTCGCATCTTTATAGGGTCACTGAGCAGGGGCTTCTACTCACCCACACCTCCAACAGCATGCGAGCCGGCAGGGCTTGCACCAGGACACCTTGGGGCTCATCTCATACAACTCCTCCCCACCCCCCATTTTTCATATGAGGAAACAGAGGAGGACAGACTGTGGGAGGGGACAGGCCTGATGGGAAGATGCCACCTCCTCACAGGAGGAGTAAAGAGGAGTGTAGAAGGGCCGCAGCTTACCCCTCCGGCTCTCTCTAACCCATTGATACCAAGTAACAAGCATCCTCACAACAGAATGCCTGGCTTCCATTCTGGGGGACCCAGCCTACCCACAAGGAGCAACCCAAGGGACATGTGGGTGGGATGAGGGTTCATGCTTCAGGCTAGGGACCAAGACAAGGGCTGGGGGATGGTACTCCTCCTACCGCCCCGCAAGGTGTCTGGAGCAGCAGGACCGTCCCGGGCAGGCCTCCCTCTTGCGGCGTGCCTGGCACTTCACCGGAGCGACTTTAGTACAGCTCCACAGTGGGTACTTACAACTGCTCATTGGAGCAGCTGCCGTGTCCTGGACTCACAGTAGGGAGATGAAATGTGGAATGTACAAGGGATAGATGGTACGCCATGTCTTCTCCCCATGGCGGGGCGAACCCGGCCCATCAACTATGGCTGTCCTTTAGGCTTTGGGAAGGGGTCTAAGCAAATCTGGTTCAGGCAGCAACAAGTTGGTGGGCCACCGGCACTTAGCTGAGGTCCCCACAGGCGGAACAGCATTCTTGGGTGCTGAGAGGGTGGCTAAACACCTGGTATTATTCACCTTCTCTCCTTCTGTCCTCTGAGTGTTGACTCTTCTGAAGAGGCAGACCTGGAGGGCTGTGACCCTCTGCCTGCCCCCCAGCTCTGTCCCTCCAGTTTCTGCTCCTCCCTTGGCTTCTATAGCTTCTTTCTGCTCTAGCGGCTGCCTCTCCACCTCTCCTCCCCAGGTCTTTCCCCTCCTCCTCCTGGCCTCAGCTTAAGGGTCTCCTCAGACAGGCCTTCTCCAACTGCCTACCCGAAATGGAAAGGCGTTTCCCATGTATATATATGTTCTTTGAGCACCATATTCTTTCCCTTCACAGGAATTCGAAAACTTTTTGAATGGAATCTTATATTTATGAGATTACTTGTTTAAAATGAGTCTATCTCTTCTGTTACAGAAAGCCCCACAAGGGTGGGAACTTGGTCATGGTTGCTTCTTGTCCTTAGTGCCCAGCAGGTGTGTGATATAATCCAGGAACGACCCTGAATCCCCAGGAGAGGATGAGCAAACGGAGCCCGTTGTTCTGTGAATGTGGTCTCAGGACCAATAGCAGCAGCAGCAGCCCTCAGAAACTGGTCAGAAATGCAAATTCTCTGCCCTGGAGTGTGGGAGCCAGCAACTGTGGGCTTGAACCAGCTGTCAGGGCAGCCTGCTGCACGGTGAAGTTTGAGAACCACTGGTTCTCAAGGAAGCAGATCTCCCGCTCTTTCATCGGCGTGCGCTGTGGCAAACAGCAGCATGGGCCGCCTGGGAGAGGAACTGGGGGTGAGCAAAGCCACGTGTTCAAAGGCACCCCAGGGGCAGCCCTTCTCGAAGATGGCAGGCGAGCGCGTGGACGCCAGCCCCCGCACGTTGTTTGACGGGCTGGCCACTGGAGGGCAGTGCGACCACGTTCATGGCGCCCCGGCGGAGGCTGCGGGCCGGAGCGGGAGCAGCCCTCGGAGGCCAGCCCGGGACCGGGACCAGCCGGGGCGGCTTCGGCGCAGCCCGGAGCGGGGAGGTGGGGGGAGAATGCGGGGGGGAACCGGTGCAGCCGGCGGCGGTCCCTTCGAACCCGGGGCGCAGCCGCAGCCCCCCCCCCCCGCCCTGGCCCCCGTCTCCCGAAGGCCCTCCCCGCCTCGCCGTCCAAGGCCGGCCTGGTGGCCAGTCTGGCTCGCCTTGGACCTGGAAGCTTCGGCGGGACCGCAGGACGCGCAGGGGAGGAGATACCGTCAGGCCGCCTAGGGCACAGCGCCAGAGAGGGCGGCGGGACCTTGACAGCCTCCCCAAGGCAAAGGGCAGCCTCCCGCGTGACCCCTCCGAAGTGCAAAACAAGTCGGCCATCTTGGCGGCTGCTTAACCCCATCGTGGCCGCCGGCGGCGGCGGCGCAGGGGGGCCCCGGGAGCCCGGGGGCCCGCGGGCCAGGGGAGGGGCAGGGATTCCTAAGAACAGCAGGAAAACTGAGACCCTGGCAGCTTCCCCAGGGGTGTTTGGAAGCTCCATCGCGTTAGCGATAAGGAAAGCCTGAGATTTTGGAAGTGGGCTGGCTGTGTTGCCGGGCACCCTCTTTCTTCCTGCCCTGTGTTTCAAGAGCATAAAGTCAGAGGCCATAAAGTGACCCCTCCTGGGCATCAGGTGTTGGTCCGGAGTCAGGATCTGAGACGAGTGCGTATCCAAGTGTGGTATCTTGTTGCTCATAGCATGGAGTGCCACTCCTTCCCAGGTCACCCCGGTGTCTGAGCCAAGGGTCAAGGACTGGCAGCCAGGGACTGTGTCTGAGTGCCAGTCTCCTCTCAGTCCCTCTTCGCCATGAGGACTTTCAGTGCTATTCTGAATGTCCCTTGAGGAGCCACAGGCCCGACAGTCCACACACCATGCCTATTGTCATCTATCTGACCTGGTCACATATCCATACAGCCTGTCATCTGGTGCTTTCCAGCTTCTGGAATATTCTTAATATTGCCAGTCCTTCAAGGTCCAGCTTAACTATCAGCTCCAGCAGGAAGCCTTCCTCAGTTTCCCTCCTTTTGTTGCCAGCAGACTCTGTCTCTCCCCTCCTCTGCCCACCTATGGTACCATTAACTTTTGCTAACAGGATTCTCCTGCTGACTTGTGGGCACTGTGACGGGAGGGACCATGAGATAATGGTGTTTGTTTCCCCCATGGTGCCTCACACATGTGGGTCATTCAAGAAAAGTTTGTTGCAAGAGAATCATGAAATTATTGAATGGGTTTCGATGTTGGAAACAAAATTCTCACATTTGAACCTTGGGCAAAGGAACAACATATAATGGTGTTTTCTTAAGCCCTGTAATGGAATCCTTTTGTGTTTTTAATTGCTTTAAGTTATTTTTAGTGGAAATGTCAGGGTGCCATTGGAACAAATACCATGGTTCCGAGCATGACCAAGAAGTCCTGGGGTGTTGCTTCCTCTGTGTGGCCTTGGGGTGGAAGCCTGTAACAAGGGATGCCAGTCTGCAGGTCAGGCCCCATGGGCCAGCCCACGAAGGCCTAAGCTGGGCTTGAGGTCATGCTTTCAGGGTGTGATCTCCAGAGGAGGCAGAAAGGAAAGTGCCTGACAGTCTTGGAGGAGGCTGGAGCTAAGGGAAGAATCCTTCTTTCCTTTTAAAAGAATAAGCCAAAGTGCTTCAAGAAGGGCTCCAGAAAACCCCTTTCATGCCTCACCCACAGATGATTTGCTGAACGCTCATTAAGGGGAAAACAAAGAGGTGGTTTTGTTTATTTATTTAAGAGGAAAAATGAATGAGCTGTGACAAAACAATTTGAAACCAGGCCCCTCTGAGACCTGGGCTTTCACTTCCTTGATGGGAAGTAAAACAGAGAATCGAATCCCCCTCCAAATAAAAGTGAAGTTAATAATCAGACAGCTCGAGCCCTGGCCACATCCTGTGTCAGCTCCCTCCCTCCCTTGGCTCACTGTTTATAGCAGCCGAGTCACCCTCTCAGAGCCCAGAGTCGGTTTAACTCTTTCCTTCCCATCCCAGGGAAGCCCAGTGCTCTGGTGCAGGCCTGGCCTCGGCAAGGCTGGCTCTCCCCCAGCCTGCCTCCCTGAGCCTGTCCCCCATGGGGCAAGCAGCCTGCCCCTCGGGCTCTGGGTGATCAGCTCAACAAGCCCTGCTTCGAGGTGAGCCATGTCTTCTACTTGTCGGGCACAGAAGCCCAAGTGGCCACAGCGGGGCTTCACCCCAGCGGTACTCCTTTCCTTCTCTACCCTTCCAGCACAGTGCTAGGTATCATGTCTACTCCGGCCACAGGGCTTCTGCTCCTTGCAGCCTCCGGAGTCTGGTGGTCTCCAGGAGGTACATTCTGATGGAAGGAAGCGTAGACATTTGGGGCTTCGGATTTGCCCGTTTTTGAGGACAGTACTCTGTGCATATCCGGAGCTGCTTTCTGTGAAGACTTTGGGCTTCCCTCAAATACATTCCCACCTGGAGCACATTTATTTCTTCCAGGAAACGTGGGCTTGTTAGTAGTGCCTCCCCAACGGGCTAAGGAGGAACTCTCACTAATATTTACTGAGGGTGGTTTATATCTGGTCATCCTTGTAAGCCCCAGCTCTGCCCTGTAGACCACCTGTTATCCTTGTTTCACAGAGAAGACTGAGGCCCGGAAGGCTAAGCCTCGTGTCCATTGTTACAGGGCTGGTAACTAGCAGAGCTGGGATTCGAACTCAGGCATCGTGGCTCCAAAGCCTATGCTTTCAGCCCTAGCCTCCCAGGTCTCCCAACAGAGATTGCTGTCTACTCTGGAGCCAGGGCGCCTTCAGAGAGCTTAGAATACTCCCGTGAATTCATTTCAGTGTTCCCAAAGCCCAAGGACCTTCTGAAAGTGTTCATTTTTCATGTAGGGATGCCTGGCTCCATTCTATTTCTTCCTAGGGAAGAAGGTGCAAAGGACATGCAGCTGGTGGGCGGACAGTGGCGCGAAGGAGAGGCTAAGGCGTGGAGCAGGTTGGGAAGGGACACTTTCATTCCTTGGCAAGAAGCCGTAGAGCAAGACTCTAGAGACTTGGGGTGGCTGCTTTCTGAGGCACAAGACTATGCTCTACTCTGTCCCTGTGGGCCACCCACCTCTCCTGGGTTCCCGGCTTCTAGATGCCATGGCTACTTAGAAAGGGGTTCTTGGAAAGGGGTCTGTGGTCCACACACCTTGCCCAGCCATTTGGCACCTCTTCTGTGTCCCTCTGACATGGGAGACTGTGTTCTGCTGCCCCCTGAGGTCTGAAGGCCTTCATGACCCCTTGACTATAACTCTGTGGGGAAGGCTCCAGAAGCCCCCTGTAGGGGAGTGTTGCTAAACACAGGGTCTGCTGTCCATCTGTGTACCCTCAACTCCTTGCCCCTTGTCTTTGGGAAGGAGAGGATCGGCTGAATATCTGCCTTCTTAGGACGCAGTTTGCCATTCAAAGCCACGGCCTAAGTGGAGAGTAACCTGTTCCTCATTTTCCAACTCATTCCTCAACTAGAGAGAAAGTGAGGGCTCCATTCCAAGTAGCCTGTTCTTCCCAGAACAGGGTGGCCCTTCTGGAGAGGGAGAGGACAGCAGTGGCTTCTGTGATGCCCAGTGGGAGTCCTGGCCCAAAGAGGTCTCAGAGTATGTGTACCTTGACTTTTATCTAATTGGGATGTTTAAGTGAGGCTGCTGCCATTCCAACAGAACCCCTGCGAGGGGTGCCTCCGCTGCGGTCCCGAGAGGCTGAAGGCTGACATTTGCCAACAATCCCTCAGCTCAGGCCCATACTTTATAAGTGCTCACTAATGCTAAGACACTTCACGTGCACTAATCTCATTTAGCCTCTCACTCTAGGAAATGGGGCACATGTGATTCTCCCCATTTTCCATTTGAGGTTAGAGAGGTTGTCCACTCTGCTAGAATCCCTCTCTGCTGGAAAAAATAATTCATTGTGTTTCAAAATACATTGGAACCAACTTAAGGATAATTTTCACTGAATTTAAAAGCAGTGCCAAATGAACACCAGTCTCTTTGACTGTTTCTTCCCAGCCTGTGAGACCCTGAGGGCCTGGAGGGCACTCTTGGTTCTCCTGTATGTGTGGGGAAGAGGGTTTGGAGTACTTTCCTGCCCCCTGGGTGGTGGTCTTCCTGCCTCTTCTCCAGCTCTCCCCCCCTCCTGGCAGGTGTCCCACAGCCTCTCTCCTATCCAAGAGCACGTGTCCTTGGGAAGTAAATATCATGTTGCAAGAACCAATAAGACAGGAATCCCTGAGTTACAAATGTTTCAGCTTTTATGAACTTAAGACATTTAATTATGGAAAATTTCCAAACATATACAGGAGGAGACAGAGGAGTATGATGAATCCCCACGTACCCAGCACCAACATCACCAACTCCTGGCCAGGCTTGTCCACTAACAGCACCATCTGCCTCCCACCTATATGGAATAATCTGGAAGTAAATCCTCTATATCAGGCATATCGTTTCATCTGCCAGCATTTCAGTACATATCTCTAAAAGGGGGGCTTGTTAAATTTAGTTACACTGTCTTTATTTCACCTAAAAATGAACAATACCCCTTAAATGTTAACAAGATTCAGTGAGTGTTCCCATTTCCAGAACATTTTTGAACTCTTTGCCTTTCTACTTTAAGAAAGAAAACTGGCCCTGAAATAAGAATTTCTCAGCATTTGGTCATATCCTTATACTCTAGCTCCTAAAAGGACAGCTCTCTGAAGTTGGACCAAAATGCCTGGTTAGTAAGCTTCTGAGGCTGGTGGATCCCTGCATAAGCTTGCTTCCTCTACCGCCCTTGGCCTGGCCAGGGCTGTGCGCATAGTGGGTGCTAGGTAACTACGTGCTGGGGTTCACGGAAGGATGAACACATGCAAGGGTGGGGATGCAGGCGAGTTGACCTAATTCGGGAGGACCAGAGCGCAGCCCCCTGCGTCCTCCCACCCACGCTGTGAGCGGCTGTCCTTGGCTCTGTGCGCAGTGCTCCACCCGCCAGCTGCCTGGGCCTCCTCTGGGACCCTCTTCTCTCTCTTGCTTGGGATACTTGACTTTGTTCCAGTGACTCCGTGGAACCCCACTTTGTGGGGCCTCCAAGCCTTCTTCTTGGTCTTGCCAATTTGCTGCTGAACACACAGCAACAGTTGACTGGGGGTGTTTTTTGGGAGGGGGAGCTGCTCGTGTGCCAAGTGCCTTGCTCATCTGTCCTCCAGGCCACAGCCCTAGGAGATGGGGGCGGAGGAGACTCAAGGAGGCAGGTAAATCCCTTGTTGCTGAGCAGTGGCAGTGCGGGGATTTGACTGTGGTAACCTTGAACATGGGCTGCTCTCGGTCGGTTCCCAAATGGTAAGACTGTTTTGGCAAACTGCTCGGCAGCGTGGCCCAGTTACCAGGCACTTACCCTTTTTTTAAAAAAAAGATTTTATTTATTTGACAGAGAGAGAGAGAGAGAGAGAGAATGAATGAGATCACAAATAGGCAGAGAGGCAGGCAGAGAAAGAGAGGGAAGCAGGCACCCTGCTGAGCAGAGAGCCAGGACCCTGAGATCATGACCTGAGCCAAAGGCAGAGGCTTAACCCTCTGAGCCACCCAGGCATCCCAGCACTTACCCCTTTTGAGGACAAATCTCAACAGGTTGGGATCTTCCATCACCGTGCACTTTTCCCTGCGATGTTCACATCTTCCAGAACAGATATAGTTTGACTTCTTATTATACACACCCTTATAAGGAGATTAACTCAGTTGAATGGAATAAATTTTAGGTAATTCAGCCTCTAATTTCCTGGTTTATCTTTTTTCATGGTTAAATAATAGTTTGAGTCATAGATTATTCAACTGTGGCAGGTTGGAAGGTGAGGAAGGATGAGAAGAAACAGGGTTGAGCACCCAAGGCTACAACCTAGACATGATCCCTGCTATACATGGGGCCACATCTCAGTTTTTGATAGAAGAAAAATATGACTTTTGGAATGTAAAGAATCGTGTCAAGTATTTAAAGATTCTTGGGGAGAAGGGCCAGTGTGGGCACTGTTTCCTTTGTCCCAGTCAGTCAGAGCTCAGCCTGTGTGGCCTCCCCTTGGCTGAACTTTGAGGGATCAGTTTTAGGTGGCCTGGTGAGGCTCAGAGCCCTGCCCACCAGCAGTCCTCCTCACCCCCTACAGACGGCCTGGGGAGGCCAATGTTGGGTGCTAAACCAGACTCACATTTTTACTTCCTTTGCTTCTTCTTCTTCTTCTTCTTTTTTTTTTTTTTAAGATTTTATTTATTTTTTTGACAGAGGGAGAGATCACAAATAGGCAGAGAGACAGGCAGAGAAAGAGAGGGAAGCAGGCTCCCCACTGAGCAGAGAGCCTGATGTGGGACTCAATCCCAGGACCCTGAAGTCATGACCAGAGTGAAAGGCTTAACCCTCTGAGCCACCCAGGTGCCCCTTCCTTTGTTTCTTGATTTTGTCTTGGTCTGCCTCAGCTCTCTCCCTCCCCCTGCCCTAGAGAAATGGACAGGTGGACAGAGGTGGGTGTGATTAAGTGAGGGACATGAACCATCTAAGCAGACACAGAGGAGAGACACTGGCTGACTCACAGAGGAAATGAGGGGCAACAGAAGGCTGAAAGGCCAGACAAAGGAAGAGGAACCGAGTTGATTCTTCAAGTGTTCATGGGGTTTTTGAATATAAGGCATTGGAGGTGAACTTCAAGAAACTAAGCTGTTTGCCAGGGGAGCAATGAGAAAACTGTAGCTATCTTTAGGTCTCTGTTGGGAATTCCTGGAAACAATTTTAAATCATCTAAGTTGTTTCCAAAAGTTGCATTTGCTGAGGCTCCTCTGGCTCTGCCTGAGGGAGCCTGGATTGTGGGCTTCCCAGCACCCCTCTGGTTAGCCCCCATCCAGGGGTGATGTGGGGAGGGAGGGGCTCCCTCCACTTCCCCCAGTGGAGGAAAAACTGATGATAGAGCTGCATCATACCCATTGCTTCTCGGCAACCGGGCTCCTCCTGTTCAGAGCCCCCAGTGGGCCCTGCAGGCGGCACCATGATGGACACCATCAGATCCTGGGGGCCAACTGGAATGGCTTTGGCTTTGCCCTGGGAAAATGAGCTCCCCCCTGAAAAAGACCAACACTGGGGGTGAGCTGGGGAATTGTAGGAAAACCAAGGGCCTATAGGAAAGCTTGCTTTTCTAGGACTGTCCTCCGTTCAGTGTTAGATCTGAGTCTGAGATCTACAAAATGCAGTAAGACTCGGAACATTACTGAGTGTGGTTGGTTGAGGGTCAAAAAGCAGTTTTAAACTCATTGCTGCCTCTCTTTCCCTCCTCCTGGGTCTCCCTCTCTCTTTTCTGGTATTGTTTACTTTCACATTCTTCTCTTTTCAGAATATTTATAACTGCCCTCCTCTTCTTTTTCATTCTCAATTCCCTTCCCCACCTGGCTCTGCCTTCTTAGCATAATTTTTCTTTTCTTTTGGCCTTCCTTGTTTTTCATCTGGATTCCTGGATGGTTTATTTTGTTGGTTTCCTGAATTCCCCTCCCCTCCTGTTTCTTATAGTTCTTCCCCTCCTTTTCCTTCAGCACCAGTGCATTCCCCTCAAGCTTTCCTTGGGCCACACAGGCTTAGGCTTTTATTTTTGCTCATCTCTTTCAGCCAAGCTGGCAAGAAGGAGGCCACAGCCAGCAGGCACACCCATGGTGGCAGAAGACGACCTGAGCATCAGAGATTCTCCTGCAGCCCTGGTGTCCCTGGAAGAGGAGCCTCCTTCTGGAGGGGGCCGGGGCTGGGGACAGGGTTGTGGGTGGGAGGGCTTGCAGCCTGGGAAGCTGCCTCCTGGGGGAGTCTGGGTGTCCTTTGATAGTCACTCTCTGGCTGAAGACCCTAGGCTGTTTTCCGGCAGAAGGCCCTTCCCTCCCAACACTCCCAGCCAGTGGGTGTTTTTAGGGCCCAAGGAGAATGCAAGTAGTGGCTGATCATTTCAAGGTAGCTTAAAGGCGGTTGGCCACTGAGGAGCCACACAGACCCCACCTGTGGGAGGCCCTGAGGGTCAGCCTCGTACTGATAGAAGCAGGTGGCACTTCTCGAAGGATGGAAGGTGCGGTGGCAGAGAAACCCTAGAAGTCACAGCCGCGCCCCTCCTGTGTGGAGTGACAGAGAGGCGTCCTGGCTCTGCTCCCCAGCTGTCTGAGACAGGTCGACTGGAGTCCATCTGGCCGTCCTCCCCCTCCCCCCACCCTGAGCCGTGCCTGCTTCCCACCCTGGGACCTCAGTGCTGCCAGGGCCTGGCTGAGCTCTGGGTGGGCCTAGATGAGGAGCGGCAGGGTCAGTGTGCACCCAGGGCGGCGCTGCCCCCGGGGATGCTGGGGCCCCAGAGCCCCCGCTGGATGTCCGTTGGGCCGCACCGTCTTCTCCTGGGCCCCGCGGTGATGGTGGGCACGTGCTGCTCTGCGAGTGCTGTGAAGGGCTCCCTTGCCTTCTCCACACCTTGCTCGCCTGCCAGGTTCCCTCCATGCCTCATCATCTTCATCAGTGTCCAACATTCCTGCTACTTGAGACAAATAGTGTTGATTATACATAGAAGCTGGAGAAAGAGCTTTGCTTATTTTATATTTTGCTTCTGCTTTCTAAGCCTTCAGCCCTAGAGTCCAACCCTTGGGGTCCAGCATTCTCTCAGACTCCTAGAACCAGAAGGCCCAGGGCTCCCAAGTTCTCACATCTGGGCCCCCACGGCCCTGCTCCATCTCTGGTTGGAGGCAGAGCTTCCCTCCCTGCAGAGAGGCCTAGCCTAGTCTGGGGGAGCACTCAGGGGACTCAGAGAAAGTTGGTGAACTTGCTTCTCCTCTCAACCCTGGCAGTAAGGAGGGGGACAAAGACCAGCCTCTTTGTTGTAGGAATTTGGGGGGGGGGTGGAGAGGGGGGTTAGGAGCCTAGCAGCCTCTCGCCTTTCCCACCTGGGCCCGAAGAGCAGTCTCCTATACCCTGCGGTCTCAGTGCACCTCGTTCCTGCCACCTCCCTCTGCCTTCCCTCTTCCCACATACCACGTTGTATAAATATTTACACCCCCAGGCTGGCAGGAATTTTTCTCTAGCCGCTTCCACGGTCTCTGGGAGAGTTTGTTCCCTCCCTGAACAGCTGCAGCAGATCTGGTTGCCTTTGGTCAGACGAGGGCAGGCCCTGGTTTGGGGGCCTATGGCCCCCCGCAGGGTGGAGGGTACAGTTGGCAGGAGAAATTCAGCGCGGAAAAAGTCACACAGTTGGGGCAAAGACCAGCCCCTCTCTGGCTGCCTCTGTGCTGACCCTCCCGGGGTTGCTCTGGCTGGGGGCATGGGGGGGGGGGTCCTGCTTCTCTGAGGAACTGCTCCCCAGGGTGGGGTCGGTCCCTTTCTGCACTGGGCTTTGTGGGAGAGGGCTGGGGGATAATTCCAAAGCAAACTGGCTGGGACTAGGACAAAAGAGAAACTTAGTTTACTTGTGAGCACTTTATAGCTGGTAAGTATGCCTGCGCTCTTTATTCTCCCTGAAGCGGCCACCCTAGGTGGGAGCAAGAATCCCGTAGATAATCTTCATGTCAGGCCTCTCCAGGCCTCCTGCCCCAGGCCACACTCTCTCCCACCGGTCCCCGTTCAGTCAGTCCTTCTACCTGGGGGCTGAGGAATGGGAAGGATGATGTTCCTTTCCCCATCCTCCCTGGTGACCTGGGAAGCAGGAGTTTGCCAAGGAACGAAACTGGCATTTGTTGTGTTCCCAGGGGCCGAGCACTGTGTGCGGCACATTTCCCCATATTCTCATGTAATTATTTGAGTCGTAAGCCCAGAAGATTTTTTAGCTTCCTTGTGTATCTCCTTTTGGCCTCAGAGAGTAGGTTGCATAGCACCAAATTCCCAGACACAGGGCCCTATCTTTCTCTGGTCCTTTTGGGTTCAGTGGGTACCTCTGGGAACCAGCCGGTGAACACAGAGCTCACCTCCCCTTAGTGCCTCAGTTTCTCCCACATCTGTGGGAGGCGATTAACCTGTGTTCCATAAAGCATCCCAAATTCAGCACAGGAACAGGTTTTTAGGAAGCAACACAGTGGTTTCGTTTAACCCCTCTGCCTACGTAAGGGTGTGTGTGTGTAACAGGAGAGGATGGCCCTAGGGGGACATTCAGGCACAGAAGAGAATGTGTGTTTGGTGCTGGGGAGGTGGAGGAGAAAAAAGACAGGATTAAAAAGGCCTGGATTTCATATCCAAGAAGCCCCCAAATTCAAACAGAAGAGCCACTGAGGAGGGGGTATGGGACTGGGCAGTGGGTGCTGGTCGGGCCAAAGACAAAGACACCCACACTTTGTGCCAGAAGGCAAGCAACCAGGTTCAATCTCTCCCTCTCTCGGTGGGGCTCAGAGCCCTCCTGGGAATGGGAGGAGAGCAGAGGTCAAAGGTGCCTGGATGAGACAGCTCCGAGTGCAGCAGGTAGGAGGCCCCAAGCGTGGTGGGAGGGCGCTGAGTCTGGCCTGCCAGGGAAGGCACCTGGAGGAAGGTGGGAGGCCACAGCTCAGAAGCCATGCAGCTGCAGGGATATTCCTGCATGCTGCCTGCATGCCTGCTTCCCCACCCCCAAAAGGTGAAACAAACCCCAAATAAAAGCCTGACCCGGCAGATATTAATACTCCAGAGCCAGGGCTGGTGTGCAAGCAGGCACCCCCTCCTTGTGTTTCTATAAGCAGCTGAAATAAATTTAGCGAAACAACCCCACCCGTCTGAGGGCCTTAGATTTCAGAGCAGTGTGACTCTTTCCCCTGAAAGCCCCTGTTTTTCGGAGCTGAGAGCTTTTTGTTTAAATTCCCATTGGGAATGGAATGCTCTCAATCTGAAATAATCATGGTTTTGTAGTCACCTAGTTCTAATTGACTATGACTTCCACCCAGCATGGCTTGCTAGAAAGCCAATCCACAAATGGGCTACAGCTTCAAGTGGTCAAGGCGATGGGGCTAAGGCCTAGTTGGATCCACTGGAGTATTTATTGTAAGATTATTCTTCACGATGTCTGAATGTTCAGCCAGGTCCCTCTGCTGTCTGAACACAAGGCAGCGGTTATAGCTGGCTAAGTCATTAAGTAGAGAATCACTTACTGAGAGCTTACGGTGTGTTTGGTCCCGCTCCAGGCACGGTGGGTTGAGTTGAGAGCAGAGAGACTGTTCTCTCATGGAGCATACACCCTCGTGGAAAGGGAGATATCAAAAAGGTAAAAGATTATATATATAAAAAAAAAAAAAACCCTTGCACTGAATGTTGCACTTAATAGTCAAAGACTGAATGCTTTCCCCTAAGATTGGGATCAGGTGAGGATTTCCACTCTCACTAGGCCCATCCAATATTATATGATAAGTCCTAGATGGGACAATAGGCAAGAAAAAGAAATGGAATGCATGAGATTGGAAAGGAAGAAATTAAGCTGTTCCTATTTGTGGATAACATAATTGTCTAAGTTAAAAAAACAAACACACAGGGATGTCTTAGTGGCTCAGTTGGTTCAGCGTCTGACTCTTGATTTCTGCTCAGTCATGAGATTGAGCTCTGTGCTGGGCGTGGAACCTGCTTAAGATTTTCTCTCTCTCCCTCCCTTTCCCTCTGCCCCAGGCCCTGCTCACATGCATGCTTGCACGTGCTCGCTCGCTCTCTCAAAACAAACTACAAAAAAAAACAATAACTACAAAAACAAACTACAATAAAAACCCTTACAACTGAAGTGACTTTTGTAAGAGTGAAGGATACAAGGCCAATACACACAAAACTGTATTCCTATAAGCTTGTAATGAAAAATCAGAAACTGAAATTAAAAGAAATATTTTAATAGTTTCTCCAAAGGGGGAAATATTAGGTATAAATCTAACAAAACATAGGCAGTCGCTTAACCAACTGGAGACCCAGGATCGAGTCCCACATCGGGCTCCCTGCTCAGCGGGAAGCCTGCTTCTCCCTCTCTCACTCCCCCTGCTTGTGTTCCCTCTCTGGCTGTGCTTCTCTCTGTCAAATAAATAAAATCTTAAAAAAAAAAAAGATTTAATGCAATTCTAATAAAATTCCCAGTATGATTTTTTTTGTAGATTATAGACAAGCTGATTCTGAAATTCATATGAAAAGGCAAAGTAACTAGAATAGGTAAAACAATTTTGAAAAATAAGAATCGGGCGCCTGGGTGGCTCTGTGGGTTGAAGCCTCTGCCTTTGGCTCAGGTCATGATCTCAGGGTCCTGGGATGGAGGCCCGAGTCCTGTCATTTGGTGTACTGATTTTTCCTCCTCTCTCTCTGCCTGCCTCTCTGCCTACTTGTGATCTCTCTCTCTGTAAAAAAAAAAAAAAAAAAATTAAAGTGCTTGGACTGCTAGACATTTAAAGAAAAAGAAAAAAGTAAGAATCAAGTTGTAGGAATTACACCACCTGATTTCAGGACTTAAGCTACAATGATCAAGACAGTGCAACACTGGCAAAGGAATGAACACATAGATCAATGGAACAGAATCGAGACCCATATAACTAGGGCACACTGATTTTTGCACAGGCACAAACAAGTTAATGGAGAAATGATAGTCTCTCTGATAAACAGTGTTGGAATTGGACATGCATAGGCAAAAAAAACAAACCTCAACCTAAATTTCCCGTCGTATATAAAAACTAACTCCAAATAGATCATAGATCTAAGATCTAAGTGTAAAACTTAAACTATAAAGCTTCAGAAGAAGACAGAATCTTAATGACATAGGGTCAAGGCAGTGAGTCTTGGATGGGCCACTAAAAGCATCATCCGTAAAAGATAAAACTGGAAAACTAAACTTCATCAAAATGAAAAATTTCTGCTCTCTGAAAGATATTTTGCTCAGAGAATGAAAAGATAAGGTGCAGACTGAAGAACATATTTGCAAATTACATATCCCAGAAAGCAACTGGTGCCAGAATATATAAAGAACTCTCAAAACTCAACAATAAGAAAACAAGTGACCCAGTTAAAAAGTGGGCAAAAGACTTGAACAGACACTTTACCAAAGAGTACTTGTGGATGGCAACTAAGCACATGAAAAGATGTTTAACATCATTAGTCAGGAATGAAATGCAAATTAATACCACTATGCACCTATTGGAATGACTAAAATAAAAAATACTGACAATTGTGTTGGTGAGGATGTAGAGCAATTAGAAACTCTCATATATTTCTGTTGGAGATGCATAACGTATACCCACTCTGGCAAACAGTTTGGTAATTATTTATAAACTTCCACATACACTTACCATTTGGCCCAGCAGTCCCACTCCTACTTACTTACCCTAGAGAAATAGGCACTGTGTTCACACAAAAATCCATACACAAATGTTTCCTGCAGCTCTATTCAAAATGGTCCCAAACTGGAAATAATCCAGTGTTCTTCAACAGGTGAATGGATAAACAATGGTGTACCTACACAGTGAAATAGTATTCTTCAATAAAATGGAATGAACTATTGATACATGCACATGGATGAATCTGGAAGGCATTATGTTGTGTGAAATCATACATACTATGCAATTCTTAAATGGCATTCTGGAAAAGATGAAATGACAGTATAGGGAACAGATCAGTGGTTGCAGACTAAAGGACAGGGAAGGGCATGACTACAAGGGGGTAGCATGAGGGAGGTTTTTGCGGGTGATGGAGCTGTTTCCTGATCATGGTGGTGGTTACATGAATTGATGCTAAAAATCAGTACACCAAATGATAGGTCAATTTTTCTGTATGTTAAATTAAAAAGTAAAAAAAAAAGCTATAGGATTCTGTATTCCTATAAGTTAGGATAATCATATAGGAATGATTATATACTCATAAACTGATATCACTACCCTGAAGGAAATGAACATGGCACTAGGACGTAAGAGACAAGATAAATACCTTTCTTTTTGGGGGGTGGGGGGTAGGGGCGGGGGGCGGCCAACAAGAATGGTTGAGGAAGTGATGCTTGAGCTGGATACTAAATGATGAGTTAGAACTTACTTGGGCCAAAGGAAGGTCAATTCGGATAGAAGAAATAGCAAGTGTCAAGGCCCTGGAGCAGAAGGAAGTACCTTTCATTTTCATCTGAAACTGACCAGAACACAGGGAGTGCCCTGGAGGGTGGGAGAGGTGGTGATGGGGAGGGAGGGGCATGAAAGCCCAGGCTGGAACTGTTACAGAGTCAGATTCTGCTAGACTGGGTACAGTTCTATTCTAAAGGGATGGGCAGCCAAGGGTTTTAGGCAAGTGTAACTAACACAAGATCAGATCTAGGTTTTGAAAAAGATCGCCGAACTGTCCTAAAGAGAGGGGTTTGAGGGAGAGCGGGAATAGAGCCTAACTAAGTACACAGGAATCTTAGCGATGGAAAGAACCTCTAAAACTGGGTTTCCCAGTTTGGGTACTAGTCACATTTGGGGCCGGATATATTTTGTCGTGGGGCTGTCATATGGGTGTCTAGCAGCGTGTCTGAACTCTACCTTCTAGATACCAATCGCACCGATTTTCCTTCCCCCGTTAGTGACAACCCAAAATGTGTCTAGACACTGCCAAACATTTACTGGGGAGTGAAATCATTCCTGGTTAGGAACTACTGCTCTAAAATAAACAAATCCGGGCACCTGGGTGGCTCAGTTGGTCAACAACTGCCTTCGGCTCATGTCCTGATCTCAGAGTCCTGGGATCGAGTCCCGTGTTGGGCTCCCAGCTCCACAGGGAGTCTGCTTTTCCCTCTGACCTTCTCCCCTCTTATGCTCTCACTCTCTCTCTCAAATAAATAAATAAATAAAATATTTTAAAAAATAAAATAAACAAATCCAGTGTTTCTGGCTTCATAATAGAGTCACCTGGGGAGCTTCAAAGCTGCAGATGCTGGGCCTCACCCCAGACCAACTTTAGTGCAATCGTAGGACAGGGCATCTGCATAGTTTTAAAGGCTCCCCAGATAATTCTGCTCAGAGTGATGTTGGAGCCCCACCTGTCCAGTCCAACTCTGACCATCTACAGAGCAGAATAGGGAAGCCCAGAGGAGAGAATGACCTACTGAACTAGAAGCAGAAGAGCTCTAGAATCCGAGAGTCCTGACTCTTAGACCAGTGCTCATTCCATTAGACTCCATCACCTCTTAACAGGTGCACAGAACATTCTCTGAGTAAGCTGCGGAAGCCCAGCCTCCCTGAATGACCAGCTCTGGCCATGTGAGCCTCCCAGGGCTAAGGTTGCCATCTCCCTTTGTGGCAGAGCGCAGGGCCTCCCTTTCTGCTACTGCTGGAACCTCTGTGATCCTTCTTCTATTCCCACTGCCAAACGTCAACAGCAAGATTCAGTAACGACTGAAAAAACGTATTGTGTACCTACTCAGGACCTACTCCTGAGGCCCAGGTAATAGAGCTGCCCTCGTCCTCAAGGACTTCCTAGTGGAAATAAATAGATAATTTCCTATAAAATGTAGCAGAAGGCTGGAGTGCTGTAGGCTGAAGTGGCGCCTCTGGGAGAGAGTCGGTTTGCCTGCTCAGGGAGCTGCCTGAAATCCCAGCAAAAGAAACCCTTGAGTAAAGCCCCAGGGAGGAGTGCATGGCAACCACCAGCCACTGCCAGCAGCTCCGAGAAGACTGGAGGGCAAGGGGCTGTCTGAACTAAGCCCTGGCTGGAAGAGTTTAGCCTTCCCCACCATTCCAGAAGCTAAGGGACCTGCTCGAGGTTATGCAACTAGTGACTGGCTGGCAGAGTTGGGCTTCCCATCAAAGTTTAGGTGGCTCAAAACTCATGGGCTTGCTTGTGTCCCCAGGCAGGCCCAGGCAAGAGACGAGGAGCTGAAGCGGTGGTCAAAGGTGCTGGCTGACCACTTCATGGATATTTATACTGAAGAATCCTTTTGCAAAGTGAACATTCCCCCAAATGTGTTTTGCGGTATTGTTAGGCCCCAAGGATGGTTTAGTTTACATACAACAGCTAGGCATATAAAAGGGTTCTGCTAGGCTTGAAACAAAGCACTTTATCCACCAATTTTAGGCAGTGTTATTATCCATACTTTAGAGATGAGAAAACAGAGGCTTTGGTCATGGTCTTGAAAAGTCACACAGCTAGAAAATGGCAGAGCCAAGATTTGGATCCAGATGGCCCAACTTCAAAGTCTTGGACCACTGATTCTCAAGTCATAGCATCTGAGTCATTAGCAGGAAATTACTAAAAATGCAGATTCCTGACCCCACCCCAGAGCATCTGATTCACTGGGCCTGGGTCCAAACCCAGGAAGATGCATTCCACAGGGGCTACAGGTGACCTCTAAACCAGGTAACTCTCTGGCCGCACTTGGCCATACCTCCCTCTCTCTCTAATCCAGAGACCTTGCAACTGTCCTAGGGTCTCATGTAGCAGAAGTTGGGGGCTGGGGGCAGGCTGAGACCCAATCCGGACAATCTGGAGGTTTGTGCGAATGATCTGAAGCTGTAGGGCTCTAGGATGGTGGGTCCTGTGTTGCACCCAAGGCCGGTGGGGGGGGATCCCAGGAAGGGGTGCCTTGGAGGGCGCTGGTGACGGTCACCAAGGCCTCCCTCCTTGGGGCCCGGAGCCCCACTCTCTCACCTGCTGCGAGGTGCGCCCACGGTCCAGAATAGCCCACGAATATGTCCAACATGCTTCCCTACCGAGGACTTTCACTTTTCTCCTTGAGCAAAACCTAACACCCCCAAGCCAAAAATACCTGGCTAGCCTTCCTCGCGAGGGTACCGGCTGCACAGGGGGCCAGGAAGTCGGGCCTGGGACAGAAGACCCGGGTGATTGCCTCCTGGTCGGAAACGGCAGTGCAGGTGAAGGGGCAGCCTCTCCCGAACCCGCGCGGGTTAGGAACCCGAGCGCTGACTACCTTGCGAAGGAGGCGGGGAAGGCGGCGCAAGGCTTACGCCCCGCTTCCTTCCGTGGTCGGGGCTTGGGGCCACCCCGCTGCCTTCGGGCACCTGCAGAGCACGTCCGGCCCCCGGGCGGGCCTGCTCCGGCCCCCGGACTCCCAGCCTCGGTCGGCCAACCTGGACGCGGCTCCCCGGCTGCCGGGTCAGCTAAGAGTTAAGGAGGCTCGCTCCCTCCCCCTGGCTCCCTCACCCTTGGAAAGTCCCAGAAATGACGTTTCAACCCGACAATTAAAAAAGAGTTTAATTATAGAGACAGGCTCTGGGAGCTGGAACAAACTCGGTGGGTCGGCGGGGCCCGTAAACAACTCGGGAGCGAGCGGGCCAGGCCGCCGCCCCGGGGAGCCAGCGCCCCGGGAGCGGGGGAGGGGAGCGGCGGCCGGGAGTTGGAAAAGCCGAGGAAATTCGAGGAATCGGCGTTCTCTTGGGGGGAGGGGGTTGGGGGGTAAAAAAAAAAAAAAGAAAAAAGACTTTTTAGCTAGCCCGCGGCGCCGGGGCCGTGTGACGGAACTTCTGGCGGGTCCTGCAGCTGCGGGGGGACAGCGGGTGCGGGCCGGGCCTGGGGCCGGGAAGGCGGCCCCACCCGCTCCGGGGCCCCCTTCTCCCTCGCTTCTTCACCCCTCCTTCGTTCCCCCCAGCAGAGCTTCACGAAACCTCCAGATTTAAAGACCAATGGGCCTTTTTTGGTGGTGGAGGAGCAGGGAGATAAAAAGACCAAATAGCTTCACATTAGGACGCAGACTAACCTTGTGGTTTTAACGCGCAGCCTGCACTGTCCTGAAATCTGGAACTCATTACCTCATCACTAAGAAACTGCACGATGCCCCCCCCCCTCCCGCCCAGGGGGAGCATGGGGAAAGGAGAGAGCAAACACCCCTTTAAGAAAGAAACCTACACTTGAATGATTTAAATTAAGGTGGATGGAAGTTATTTCCCTTTCTGGCGCTTGCCAGATTTCAAGAAAAGCTGAAAAATGGGAGCGGGGAGGGGGCAGGGAGGGAAGCAACAGGAGGCTGGACCGCAGCAGAGGGAAAGGCAAGGGGCAGCAGCCAGATTAAAAATGGGGACTATCAGTTTAAGTCAGAGGGGCCAAATAAAAGCAGACTGGGCTGTAGATTCGTGGCTGCAGCAGAAGTTGTGTGTTTCTCAAAGATGAAAAACAACCGGTTCCTTTCGTTGTGATTTGGAAGGTTACCCTGGGTCTGCTCGGTGGTTGACGAATACATCAGAAATGTAATAAAAATGCGTGTGTGTGTGTAGGTGGGTGGGTGGTGGTGGTGGTGGTGAGAGCGCGACTCGAGCGCTCTGCTCCGCCCGCCCTGTCCTTTCCAAAGAAACGTGCTCATAATGGGGTGACCTAATTACATCGCAATGGAACCCGCTCTTAGCCACTCAGCGCTCGGAGTTTCATAACAGACCCGGCGGCCTCGAGTGCTGGGAAGAAACGTGCGAGGACTGAGGAGGCGGCCGGGCACGCGGGGAAATAGGAAAGAAACACAGCCCCGCGATTTCCGCCTGGGTCTTCGCTCCAGCACCCGCCGCGGGGGGGGTGGGGGTGGGGGTGGCGTGGGCGACACGCTAACTTTTTATTTGGGTGGATGGAGAAGCATCCGAACCTAACAGTAAATATATAACAGTCTTAAAAGGAGTAAGCTATTGGGGGGGGGGGTTTGGTTTCGAGGATCCTATACCTTCCTCCCCCATCCCGCCAAAACAGCGCAGCGTGACAAGCCATATGTTCCGTTCCCGTGGGGGCGGGGGAGAAGCAACAATAAGTTAAGAGTGTCGCCTCCTCCATTTCTTTACCTTCATTCTTGCCAAAGTAACTTTTTTTCAGTGTTCAAGCGTCTAGGGGTGTGTGTGTCCCCTAGTTCATAGCGCGCGTGGAAATTTGTGCATTAATGATTTTTTTTTTTAATTGGGCGGGAGGAGGACGGATTGGAAAGGGCATTCACGACGGTTCGGGTTTACTTTAGGAAAAACTTTAACGCTGGATGCCGGAAGTAAAGCCCACTCCCAAAGTCTGTTAAACAAGCAACCCGCCGGGGCGGTGGTCTTTTCCGCGACTCCCGCTCCCCCGGTCCTGCTGCAAAGCGCGAGTGTAGACGCGTGCGGCGCGCGAAACTGTGCCGCGCTCGCCACGCCCGGCCGGGTCCTCCCTAGGGAGGAAAAGTCCCCCTAGTTCCCCCTACCACTCTACCTCCGCCACGTTCTGCTGGAAAACAAAAACAAAAAACCCGAAACCCCTAGAACTGAATGCTTTGTGCGTCCAAAATTCCCAATCTTCCGTTGCTGCAGGCAGGCGAATGAGGAAGAGAACTCGGGAAAAGAGTAAGTTGTGGGGGGCACTTGGAGAAGTTTCAGGGGGAGATCTGCTCAAGATGGAAACCGCAGCCAGGGCGCTAAGCACGGCCTTCTGCTCCCGCTTGCAAAAAGAGAAAGTCGAGCCCGCCTTCCTGCCCGACAAAAAAACAACAACACAACAACAAGAACCCCGAAGAGGGTGGAATGAGTGATGTCACAGAGCCGCGCTCGCAGCTTGACAAAGGGGGGGTGCGCCCCTCCCCCTCGCGCCGCGCGGCCCCACAGAGGGGCGCCCCAAGCGCCGGGTAGCCGAGCGAGCGGACTCGAAACTTTCCTCTTTAAGAAAAAAAAGTTTTGCGCGACTCCCAGTTGGTTTCTTTTTTTTTTTTTCCTTCTTCTGCTTCTTTCCTCGTTTCCCCTCCCCCTTCTTCCTTTTGAAAGTTTCTTTTTTTTTTCTCCCCGAGTTTGACCGCATGGCTGATTCAACTTCAGTGTCAATCAACTTTTTTTCCCCTCCTCTTCCTCATTTAAATAAGTTTAAAGCTCCTCCTCCCCCAGCCCACCAAATCTGAACTTTATAAATTGGGCTTCGCGCGCTGCAGCCGAGGAGAGTCAGAAAGGCGAGGGGCGCCGGGTGTAGGCGTGTGGGACTCCAGATCGGAGAGCCGGAGGCTGCGCCTTCCCCGCACCGAGACCTTCGCAACACACCGGATCCCGGTCCCTGCCCCGTGCGAGCGCCCAGGATGACCACCACCCTCGTGTCTGCCACCATTTTCGACTTGAGCGAAGTTTTATGCAAGGTAAAATGAAGCGGAGGGTTTGCTTCTCAAAGTTTTCTTTTTCCTTTTTTGCCTAAAGAAAGGACCTCCAAAAGTTCAGGTCTTGGGGAAGCGGGGAAGAGAGGAGAGGAGGCGAGATGGGTCTTTTTACTGCCTCATTTCCCCCCAGTTTAAAGGAATTTGGCTCTCTCCTTTCCACCCTGCGTTTCAACAGGTCTTCGCGGCGACTGCATAGGAATTTGGAGACTAGAGTTTTGGGGGGCGAAGTTTGAGTGGCGGGACTGCCCGGGGGACGCGGGGCCCTGGCGGACTGGGGCAGTTTTGACGTGTTTTTGTCGTCCCGGAATGGGCTCCTTGAGTCCCGGTTTCGCTGATCTGTTCCGGTCGTCCGGTGCGCGCTTCGGGTCTCGCGGCGGTCGGGAGGGGTTCTAGTCTCTCCAGCCATACTGCCAGCCTGTGGGGCCAGCAAGGACACCCCTTGATGAAATTGAGTCTCGGGAGGACGTTTTGCTGGGAAATTTCCTCCTCCGACGTGAAAGGACTGGGAATCTGCGAGAAAAAGGCCAGGAGTTTTGATTGAAAAGGATGTTGCAAAACGGGTTTGCAGTGGGGCTTTAGTTCGCCCCAGTGCGGTCAGCCTTCCTTCTGTGATAGCCTACAGTGCTGAAACTTTGGGGTGAAAATGGGACTAGGGTTGGCACACTGGCCTGTTTTCCTAGGGAGTGGGGGACTCGGCAATAAAATGCCGGCCTGAGTTTAAGGGGCTCTGCGAGGAAGGGATTTAATGGGGCCTCCTTAAGTGGTGTAGGCTGCCAGCGGTGTGGAGAAAAAAAAGGTTTTAAACATGAATGTTCCAGGAGTGCGGTTTAAGTGTACATAGCAAAAACTTATGGATGTTAAATTATTTTCACCCCCTCTCTCCAATTTGAAAGCGGGAAGCTGCTAGGCTACTTTTAATTGCCAAAGTGTTCTGCCTCCTTTTAAACACGTCAGGTCATGTCGCTGTCTTTTCTCAGCTTGCTTCTCCAGTCGGCCCAGCTGCCAGGGCCCCAGGGCTGCAGGGATGGGGTGCAGGACCGCTGAGGAGCTGAAAAGCAACATCAAAAACAAAGTTTGCATTTCAGCTTCCTTCCCTCCTTGCCCTTTCCCAGACTCCAGTTGCCCTGGCGGCTCCCTGAACCCTCCTGCACATCTTCTTTTCCTAGCTTTCTCATTCTTTGATCTATTTTTTTTCTTGCTCTCTGCACACCTTCCCCCCCCCCCCAGGACTTTTTAAAATGAACCTTATTGTTGGGAACCGGCTCTCAACTTGGTTCCTGTAATCCGCTCCATGGGGTGGTTGCTGTTACAGATTCGCAATCCCCTGCAGCTGATCCTAAGGGACCAACTTTAGAATTTGCACAATGACACCCACATGGGCTGGGAGCCAACTCCCAGGTCCCCAGCTTGCACCCTTTCCAAATCTTGGGTACGGATTGGGCAGGTGACCAGGGGTGCATTGGAACAGAAACTTGTTTGTGGTGGCTCTGCTTCCCTCCCCCCAAATCCACTATTGACTAGGAGGCAGGGGGGCGGGGGGGGGTACTGGGTGCCTTCCTTTTTCTTCCCACTTGCAGCTTTGCGTTAAAGATTAAACACTGGCGCTCTTATCCAAGCCTGCCCTTGCAGCCAGAACTGCAAAGGCATCTTCCCAGTGGAGGTGGTGGGGTGGGCTGAGCTGAGACTGGTGGGGAGATCATTGTAGAAGACACCCCTTCCCCAAGCATGAGGCAGTGAATTTTGTTTTTAGGAAACCCATTGTTCGCCTGGTACTGACCACCCCCAATCCTGACCTAGGATTTCTCCTGCCCTCTTCCTCTCCCCTCAGCAAGATAAGGCAAAGGCAGTCTGGAAACCTGTTGCCAAAGGAAGGGAACACTTCTGAAGGAGGAAGTTGAGAGTCTTAGGCCAGGTCGTGTGTGTGTGTGTGTGTGTGTGTGTGTGTGTGTGTGTGTGTATGTATGTGTGTGGTGTTAATGAAGGAGGGATTAAAAGGGAGGTACTCAGGCTCCTGAGGTTTACCTGTTTTCAAGGGGAAGGGGAATCTAGAAAAGTTGTGTGAGATATTTTGAGTGGAGGAATCTATTTGGGAGGTAAAGAAGTTCAATTTTGTGGATCGACAGGATATGGGGTCACATTTCAGACGTGTGCGAAGGAGTAGGGTGCGTGTGTAACAATTTCATAGCAGTGGGAGTTTTGTGGTTTCTTCTGTATGGGGCCAAAGTAAAGCTAGAGGGTTGGTCTGTGGGAGGAAGAGTAGGAGGGGCTTGCCAGGACAGAGTTAGAGATGGTTCCTTAGAGACAGGAGGGACATTTCTGCTGGTGGAGGGGGCTGCCCTTAGTGGCCCCTTTTTTGGCCCTGGTGGATGGCCTTTGTCACTGACCATGCTCTCTTCCCTCTCTTCCCTCCAGGGCAACAAGATGCTCAACTACAGTACTCCCAGTGCAGGGGGCTGCCTGCTGGACAGGAAGGCAGTGGGCACTCCTGCTGGTGGGGGCTTCCCCCGGAGGCACTCGGTCACCCTGCCCAGCTCCAAGTTCCACCAGAACCAGCTCCTCAGCAGCCTCAAGGGCGAGCCGGCCCCAGCTCTGAGCTCTCGGGACAGCCGTTTCCGAGACCGCTCTTTCTCAGAAGGGGGCGAGCGGCTGCTGCCCACCCAGAAGCAGCCGGGGAGTGGCCAGGTCAACTCCAGCCGCTACAAGACGGAGCTGTGCCGTCCCTTTGAGGAGAACGGCGCCTGTAAGTACGGGGACAAGTGCCAGTTCGCACATGGCATCCACGAGCTCCGAAGTCTGACCCGTCACCCCAAGTACAAGACGGAGCTGTGCCGCACCTTCCACACCATCGGCTTTTGCCCATATGGGCCCCGCTGCCACTTCATCCACAACGCCGAGGAGCGCCGCGCCCTGGCCGGGGCCCGGGACCTCTCTGCTGACCGTCCCCGCCTCCAGCATAGCTTTAGCTTTGCCGGGTTTCCCAGTGCCGCTGCCACCGCCGCTGCCACGGGGCTGCTGGACAGCCCCACATCCATCACCCCACCCCCCATCC
Organism: Spilogale gracilis; assembly: GCA_004023965.1. Lineage (NCBI taxonomy): Eukaryota > Metazoa > Chordata > Mammalia > Carnivora > Mephitidae > Spilogale > Spilogale gracilis. The sequence goes on from PITA01001733.1 coordinate 180,784, forward strand.
TGAGCGCCGATGACCTCCTGGGCTCACCCACCCTGCCCGATGGCACCAATAACCCCTTCGCCTTCTCCAGCCAAGAGCTGGCGAGCCTCTTTGCCCCTAGCATGGGGCTGCCTGGGGGTGGCTCCCCAACCACCTTCCTCTTCCGGCCCATGTCCGAGTCCCCTCACATGTTTGACTCTCCCCCCAGCCCTCAGGATTCTCTCTCGGACCAGGAGGGCTATCTGAGCAGCTCCAGCAGCAGCCACAGTGGCTCAGATTCCCCCACCTTGGACAACTCAAGACGCCTGCCCATTTTCAGCAGACTTTCCATCTCAGATGACTAAACCAGGGTAGGGAGGGACCCCCCTGCCTACTCCACCCAGCCCAACCCCTCCCTCACCTCCCTACCCGGCCTGATCCCAACAGCCCCTGCATTAACAAGGTTAAGCTCAACCCCTTTCCCCCAGAACCTTGGAATGCCCCCTCCCCTCTCCTAACCCTCCTCCCTAACATAAGGACAAGTCAATTTGTCAGTAGCTTCCTCTGGCTTGAAACCCCCCTCTCCTCGATTTCATAGCCCACTTACCACGCATAACAGACAAGTCCCATATTTTTCAATAGATGCCTTTATCCCCCCTCGGCTTAAGCCTTAAGTGCCAAATCACAAAAGAAAAAGCAGTAACAGTTTACAGAAGCAATTTAGTGCCTTGTAATCTAACTTTGTCACTGTGACTACATTACCTCTTCAGCGCCAGAGGGCACCCGTGGGCCTCCCTGAGCCTCTGCCCATGGGGAGGGGGAGGGGACCCAGAACCAGCAGCGCCCTCCACTGGCGACCCAACTGTACCTTCCCTTACTTCAGCCTCCCACACATTTCCTCCTCCCTCTCCCCATGACCCCCACACCCCTCTTGGGAGAGTTGTTGCCAGACTCGGGTTTTGGGGGGAAACCTCTCTTGAGATTCAAAACCTTTTTCTTCCCCGACCTGAACCTCTGTTGACTAATCTTGCCTGGGTTCGTGTAGGTCTACAGGAAGGAAGACTGAAAAAGTGGATGAAGATTGTGACATAAGTGGGACTTTGTGATTTAATTTTTTTCTTTTCTTTTCTTTTTTTTAAGTGGGGAGGATGGGGAAGCTAGATGGACTATGAGAGACTTGATTTTGGTGCTAAAGTTCCCCAGTTCATATGTGACATCCTTAAACAAAAAAATAACAAAAAAAAAAAGAGAGAAAAGCTAAAAAAACATGTAAGGGGTGAGCAGTTAATGGTATTCATTCCACATACAATATCTGTGTAAAACGATTTCCTGTAGAAGTAGCTTTAATGGTTTTTGCTCTAGAATACCGTAGGTCTCTCCTTAGAGCACTCACGCCATGCTTTTTTCCCTGGGTTTTAAAACTTCATATAACTTTCAGAAATTGGAGAGCAAAAATTTTGCTTGTCACTGCACATCAATATAAAAAAGCTTATTTAACTTATCAAAACGTATTTATTGCCAAAACTATGCTTTTTTTGTTAATTTTGTTCATATTTATCGGGATGACAAATCCATAGAATATATTCTTTTATGTTAAATTATGATCTTCATATTAATCTTAAAATTTTGTGACGTGTCTTTTTCCTTTTTTTTCCACAGTTTTAATATATTATTCTTCAACGACATTTTTTTGTAACTTTACACTTTTTTTGGTTATTTTATTTTAAAAAAATGAAAAATTAATTTAAAAAAAATGCAAAAAACTGTTGGATTATTTATTTTAGAAATTTCCCCCCTTTGTGTTGGACTGCAAATTGAGTTTCTTCTTCTTTAGGCCTTTTCACAGCTAGGACTGAGAATGTATGTCAAAGTTCTGTGACAGTACAGAAGGAAAACAACTTTTAGGTATGGCTTCTAAAAGGGAAAAAAAAAAAGAAACCCTTTGACTTCCACGTGCCCATCTCAAGACATTCCGGTTGCAGATTTGAGGTTCTGGCTTCCAGGTTTGGAGTTTTCCAAGGCTAATGCAAACAGAACTGGCACACACATGAAGATGAATGTAATTATTATTCCTCTTGCTGGTCACTACCGTCGCTTTCTATTTCTTTCTTTGTGTGAATTTATTTAAAAGAAAAACTTTTTGTAACGACTATTTGCAGTTTAAAAATCAATAAACCCCGTTTTTTTCAAGAAACACGGATGGTGGAGCTGATTTTCCTTGGTTTGTGGTTTTACTTTGCCTGTAGGTTGACCTTTGTATAGGATGCAGGTGCTGGTTGCTGCCTTTTCCCCTCCTCAGAGCTAAACCTATGGCTCAAACTCCCTCTGTTGATGCCGGAAATCTTAACATAGGGGGGATGGGATGGAAATTTACTGTAAAGGAGCCCACATTTGTCTATTAGCTTACTGGTGTGTTGGTTCTTGACTAGACCAGCCTCGGGCCTCTCCTCCAACCCTGGGCAGCTGAAGCTCAGCTTCAGCTTTTCTGAGGCCCACAGTTTTCCAGTCTTCCAGTCTGTGGCTTTCTTTCCTTTGAGTGGTGTCCAGAGTGCCAAAATGGCGGAGGGGAAACATAGCCACATGGGACTCCAGCCAGTTTGGTTTCAGTGAAGTTCTTTTGAGTGCTTCTAAGCTCATTCTATCCACATGAAGTTGACCTGAAACTCAAGCCTCTCAACACCTATCTGGGGTGGGCATGAGGAAGCACCGCGGGCTTGGAGAGGAGCATCTCAGATGGTCAGGGGCCCAAAGCAGAGCCCCGGGGATGAGGGGTGATTCCCCCTGGAGCTGACATGCACTTCTGTATTTGGAGGGGGGGAAGTGGCTGTTAAACCCATCCATCCTAACAGGAAGTCCTCAGGAGTTCCCACCACCTGATTCTTGTTATACCCCTGATGCTATGCAGAATAGGTGGCTTGTCATCCTGGCTCGAAGCACTGCAGGTAAAGCCAGAGGACCACTTTGAAGGGGGTGTTTTGCAGGTCAGCAGGGCTGGATCCTACCAAAAAGAGCTGTTCTTTTTGGAGAGGCAGGGATGGGTATTGCTTTTGGAGGCTGCCTTTGGTTCCTTGCATTGCACTCAGTTGTGGGGGTGGGGGGAAGTAGGTTGAATTTCTACCTTGACTCCACCTGGCCTCTCCCAAAGGCAGTTTGGTCTGTTGCAGACATTGGCTGGGCTGTCCTTGAGGCTTGGGAAGACCTATCTTACCTACCCTGTCAACTCTTCCCTTCCTGGCCGGCAGGCTCCTGCTGGGGAGCAGATGCATGAGAGAGAAAAAAGGACAATTACCTTTCCTAGGA
>PITA01001734.1:5739-70748 GCA_004023965.1 Spilogale gracilis
GGGTGGCTCAGTTGGTTAAGCCACTGCCTTCGGCTCAGGTCATGATCCCGGAGACCCGGGATCGAGTCCCACATCGGGCTCCCTGCTCAGCGGGAAGCCTGCTTCTCCCTCTCTCACTCCCCCTGCTTGTGTTCCCTCTCTGGCTGTGTTTCTCTCTGTCAAATAAATAAAATCTTTAAAAAAAAAAAAAAAAAAAAAAGCCACCAAGCAGATGCTCAGCGGATCGCCGACATGGGAGGGAGCCCCACTGAGAGGAGGAGGACTGCCCAGCCAACACCCCACCACCACCACCAGCAGCAGCTTTCCAGCACACAGAATCCGGAACAAAAACAAATGTTTGCGGTTTGGGAAGCCACTAAGTTTTGAGATGGATTGTCGCCTAGCAAAATCTGTCCGATACCCTTACTAAGTGAACAGTGTTTTGAATATATTATTTTGAGCCTTGCAACTAAGAATTTATACTTCTCTTTCTTTAAGACGTTTCACTGCAGGAAAGAAGCAAAAAGAACTTGCCCGAAGTCACTCATGGTGAGTTCCAGAGTCAGAATTGAAAATAGCTTCATTTAATTCAAAACCCATCTATGTGCTTCATATCGTGCTGTCTACAATGATGCCAAATCTGCCAAAGCCCAAGGTCATCTCTGTATTTCAGGAGAGGGAGTAGGACAGGTCTGGACATCAGCTAGGGAAGCCAGGCTCCTCCGGGTGCAGGCCAACAGAATAGGACCACAGCCCACGAAGGTGGGGGCAGACTATTAAACCTCATAAAAGACACTCCACTGTCTTTTAAACCACAAGAGATGGGGGAGTCCACAGGGCTGGAGCCGCCAAAGTGAGATTTACGGATGACAAAGCCCATTTGATGGAATGGAAAATGTAATTGAAGATCAGAGGAGAAGAGTTCCAATAAGAGGCATACAGATGCTCTCCAGCACCCGCTAAATAGGGGGGCAGGAAGTTGGGGTATCCATGCACACACCTCCTCATTGTAAGTCTTTCTACACACACAGGTGCACGCACACACACACGCACACACAGAGGTATGTATACCCGAAATGTATACCAAGACACACACGAAAGTATACACATGAAGACACACAGATATTCCCAGAAACACACGCACACCCTCTTGTACAAGCGCACACGGGTTTACACACATGTGCCAACACACTTGCATGCATACATACGCTCACTCCCCATCATCAACCAGGCAGGGAGAGAGAAATCTTCCCCCTCCTGGGAGGGGAGTTTCTCCTCTAGGATTTGTCCTCAGAGCTAAATCATTTCACCTCCAAATCCCCCAAGAATTTTCCAGTGGCTCCCACGACCTAAACAGGGAAGCTCAGTCCTCCTCCTGACCCTGGATTGAAAGAGCAGAGTCAGCACGCTGGGCCCTCTTTCGGGAAGTTGCCTGTGCTCCAACCTTAGGCTGATGGTTTTGACATCGTGAAGACCTGCGTTCGAATCCTGCCTCTGCTGCTTCCTAGCCCCATGACCTTGGGGCCGATTACCCAACTATGCTGAATTCAGTGTCATCACTTGCAAAACAGGACTTTTCAGGATTAAAGGTGATCGTGTGTGTAAGTGCTTGATTTAGTACCCATCACGTAGTGCTTGACTTAGTACCCACCACATAGTAAATGTCAGTAGCTGTGGGGAAAGAGGATATTTTCAAGGCAAGTGCCCCGTCCATTTACAAACTTCATCTTGGGTTTTCCTTTTTTCTTTCTTTTCCTTTTTCCTCCAAGTATAACATAAACCCAGGCTTCTTTGTACTTATAGTATATCACTTTTTTGCATCATTATTGCATATTTTATCCAAAATGATCCTTTTTCCTTTAAATCTCCTTTAAACTTCCTTAAGTCTCTGAGATGAACCTAATTTTTTCTTCTGTCCTCAAGCATCATCTTTTTCAGGGGACGATATATCTGGTTATAATCATTATAACCATTCAGCAAATCGATTTTGTTAAACCCAAATTCTCCTCAAAGACATTTCAAGACCCAAAGCCTCAAAAAAAAAAAACAGATTTAAAAACTGTGTCTCATTTTCAAAGGCAAAGGAAACAAAAGTGAAAATGAACTTTTGGGACTTCATCAGAATCAAAAGCTTCTGCACGACAAAGGAAACAGTCAACAAAACAAAGAGGCAAGCCACGGAATGGGAGAAGGTATTTGTAATTGACACTAGAGACAAAGGGCTAATATCCAAGATCTATGAAGAACTCAAACTCAGCAACCAAAATAAAGATGATCACATCCAGAAATGGGCAGGAGACATGAAGAGGCACTTCTCCATAGAAGACATACAAATGACTAACCCACACATGAAAAAACGTTCATCATCACTAGCTATCTGGGAAATTCAAATCAAAACCACACTGAGATACCATCTTATACCAGTCAGAATGGCCAAAATTAACAGGGTAGGAAACAAGTGTTGGAGAGGCTGTGGAGAAAGGGGAACCCTCTTACACTGTTGGTGGGAATGAAAGTTGGTGCAGCCGCTTTGGAAACAGTGTGGAGATTCCTTAAAAAAATTAAAGTAGAGCTACCCTATGACCCTGCAATTGCACTACTGGGTATTTACCCCAAAGATACAGATGTAGTGAAAAGAAGGGTCATATGTACCCCAATGTTCCCAGCAGCAATGGCCACAATCGCCAAACTATGGAAAGAGCCAAGGTGCCCTTCAACAGATGAATGGATAAAGAAGACGTGATCCATATATACAATGGAATATTACGCCTCCATCAGAAAGGATGAATACCCAACTTTTGTAGCAACATGGATGGGATTGGAGGAGATTATGCTGAGTGAAATAAGTCAAGCAGAGAAAGTCAATTATCATATGGTTTCACTTACTTATGGAGCATAAGGAGTAACATGGAGGACAGTAGGGGAAGGAAAGGAAATGTGAATTGGTATAAATCAGAGAGGGAGATGAAACATGAGAGACTTTGAACTCAGAAACAAACAGGGTTTTGGAGGGGAGGGGATGGCGAGCCTGATGGTGGGTACTGAGGGCACGAATTGCATGGAGCCCTGGGTGTGGGGCATAAACAATGCATCTTGGAACACTGAAAAAGTAAAGTATTTTTTTTTTAAAAAGTCCAAAAAAAAAAAAAAGAATCTCTTGCCTCTCAAGGCATCCAGCCAATTGGATGAGGCCCCCCACGTTATCGGGGATACCCACCTGCCCATGAGAAGGAGGAGACCGAGGGAGCCAGCATCTTGCTTTGCTTCTCATCCCCCTAATTGTCGAGGACAGTTCCTGCTCCCGTGGCTGGCGTGACCCATGGATGTCAGTCTCCAGCTACTAGAAAAACACCTCTTTTTCTCACAGGGGAGAGTGAGTTAGGGGTGAAGGGAGAGGGGAGACACCCACTCTGGGAACTCCCCAAAAAGTGAGCTATTGTAGGATTCTTATTTGCCATGCCCTGTCTTAGTTTGGGGCTGTTTTAACTAAACACCATGGAGTAAATAAAGACATTTATGCCTCACGGTTCTGGAGGGTGGGAAGAGGAAGGTCAGGGTGCAGACAATCTTGGTTCCTGGTGAGAGCTCTCTCCCTGCCTTGCAGGGCTTTGCTGGAGTTCCCGCCGAGGGACCAGAGAGGAGGAACTGCATGGCCTGGCAGGTGTACTTCCCACCTTCACGAGGATGATCGACAAAGGGAACACGCTGGCCGCTCAGTTAGCCTCCACTTCTGCCGGAAGAGCCCTGAGAAGCCGGTAAGTCCGCTGGGGAAGAAAGAAACAAGTCTGGCTTCTAATCAATGGCTTTTCCAATCTTTTCATCAAAGCCCGACCTGTCATTTTCTATTGTCTGGAGTTAAGGAGTCAGCTTGAAGGGGGCCTTCCGTGGGTTCCCCTAGATGGAGAGATTTTGCTTAACCCTAGGGACTGCTCTGTCCTTGATGACGTCACTCTGTATGTTTCTTGGCACGCTGAACTGTGACGTAGTATGTCTAACATAACTCAGTGTGTGCCCACACCCATCGAAGACTCTACTTGGGTTAGCTCTTCTGATCATCATGTCAAGTCTAGCAGAGAGCGTTCTAGGGTCTTCCAGCCCTGCTGCTTACCGGATGCAAGCCTTTGGGTCTCTCCGTGTCTGTCTTCTCATCTGTAAAAGGGGAATAATAGGGGCGCCTGGGTGGCTCAGTCATTAAGCGTCTGCCTTGGGCTCAGGTCATGATCCCAGAGTCCTGGGATCGAGCCCTGCTCCGCGAGAAGCCTGCTTCTCCCTCTCTCACTCCCACTGCTTGTGTCCCCTCTCTTTCTGTTTCTCTCTGTCAAACAAATAAATAGAATCTTCAAAGAAAGTGGGGGGATAATAAAAGTGCCAAATTCACAGAATTGTTGTAAAGATACAGTGAGTAACTTTTTTTTTTAAGATTTTGTTTATTTATTCGAGAGAGAATAAGAAACAGCATGAGAAGGGGCAGAGGGAGAGGGAGAAGCAGGCTCCCTGCCGAGCAAGGAGCCCGCCATGGGACTCGATCCCAGGACCCCGAGATCATGACCTGAGCCGAAGGCAGACGCTTAACCGACTGAGCCCCCCAGGTGCGCCTCAGCAAGTAACTCATAAAATGCTTACAACAGTGCCTGCCACACACAGTTGCCCATAAATGTTTGTCGTTTTTGTTGTCCCCACCTTACGAGCAAGGCAGCTGAGATTCCCGGGGATCGAGGAGCCAGGCCGAGGCTTCTCCTGGATGTTTCGACTTCACTGGCTCCATCCTTGGGCACCCTGCACCCTCCAAATTCTCTCTCGCTCTCTCTCACTCTCTCTCCCTCTCCCCCTCTCTCACACACACACATACTCCCCAAACCTGCATTTGTACCCATAGCCAACCAGCCTGTGAGCTCCTTATCTGTACATGCTCTCTGTGCCATCTGAAATGCCTTCTTCGTCCCCAAACCCACCTCCCACCCATCCCTGAAACTCAGCTCAAATGTCCCTTCCTCCAGGAAGCCTTCCATAACCACCACCACCCCCAGCTGGGCTTGGCACCTCTTTGGGGCCTTCCACGGTGCTGCCCTCCCTTTCCGATTGAAATTGCCCCATAATTACCATTCCAGATCACCATTGTCTCTCTCCTCCAGAGAAGGGCCCTGGAGCTTCTCCAAAACTGAGCCCAGGTGCCAGCCTACAGCAGGTGCTCAGGAAATGTTTGTGGGTGAATGAAAGAAGGTGTCTTTAAGGGGTGGGTAGGCTATCTCAGTGTCCCCCTGTGTGAAGAGAGATCGCACTGATTCCGTGGCTCCCTTAGGAGCATAAAACCCGCGAGCAGGTAAATGTCCCAGAGACCTATGCTGACACACAGTAGGCACACTCCACAGAGCAGACCAGGAGCTCCCCAAGATTGGGAAGTCCAAGCAGAAGGAGAGGGGACACTCATCAGGGAAATCACCATTGGTGTCTGAGTTACCTGCATGATGGCTGATGTTCTAACGTTTTCAGGCTGTATTTGCTTCCCCCTGAATCTTGTGAGAAAAGCATCAAGATGACAGGGATGGGGATGACCACCTCATGGGGTCCGGGGCACCCCTACATACTGTGCAGTGTTGGGGGGCGGGCCTTTACCTGCAGAGCAGTCTCCAGCCCTGCTTACATATGCGTTGCCCAGCTGCAAACGTGTACAAAAATGGAACAGCCAGTTCCTATCCGGGCAGGGAAAGATCAGCTCTGCACGCAAGCTTCAGATACACCTGGTTTTTCCGGCGCTGCCTTCGACCATAGAGTTCTGGCATTTCCATCCTTGTTCTTCCGTTTCATCCTTGTCTTTCACAGCTGAGTGACAGACAGCTAGCTGTGCCCAAAGATCTTCCAGCTAGAGGTGAAGATGTGTTATGCTGATGGTTTCTGTGATTTTTCTCTCGCTTTTTTTTTCTTTCTTTCTTTCTTTGGCTCAATTGCATTTACTTTATGAGATTCGGGCCCCTTCACCGGTAGGGTCAGCACTCCTTGGTTTTGTACAGTAATTGCAAAAATGCAATAAAATTTCTGCTTGGTTTGTACAGTAATTGCAAAATGCAATAAAATATTAAAGTCCTTGGCACAAACACTGTTGCATGGACGGAAGTGGAGACCTTCCTGGAGAGGAGCAGTTTCCAAGAGCCACAATCCCGCAGGTGTTAGGATGGCCTTCCATCAGCTGATGTGAAAAACACAAACCCACCTAGAACAGGCAGCAGTGGGGGCTTCACGTGAATGCCCCCCAGGGGACAGCGTGTCCCAAAGACAAAGATGCGAAAACCCAAAGCCACGAGTATCATCATTCTGTTCGCTCATCTGATGGGATGGTGTAGCTCAGAGCAGTCAAGTCCCTCTCCCAGGGTCACACAGGCCAGGAGAAGGAGAAGCGGAGCTGGGATGTGAATCAAGGTGAGAGCCAGCGCCTGTGGTTACAACACATCTTATGCATTGAGCACTTACGATGGGCTGAATGCTACTGGGAGCACAGCTGCTGGGAGCACATGTGGTCCTCACCCAGGAAAGGTGCCCCCATCGGACAGATGCAGAGATTGGATGACTCTCCTGGGTCACCCAGCGACGAGGAGGTTAACTGGAATTTGAACCTGAAGAACTGGCCCCCAAACCTCTTTCTCTGGAGAGGCATCAGGAAGCCAACATCTCAGCCCCCGAACGTACAGCGCTCCCCCATCTCAGTAAGGACTGGGGATGTGGCCAGGAGGACCCCAAGGCCCTGGGGCTGGGTTCATAGCAGGAGCTGCTGTTTTCCTGCAGGAAAGCAGCTCTGCCACCAAAGCTCATGGTGGAAGGGGCCAACCTTGCCGCACAAGGGCATCTGGACCGGGGCCGGAACTGCTTTTCAAAGGAGCATTGCTCTGAGAAGCCCATTCAGGAAACATTTATGTCCTATATGCCCCCATTCTCACAAGGGCCTCGAAGACCTGAATCGGAGACTGTACTTAGCGCTGCAGATAGCAGTGCGCACGCGCACACAGACCTGGCCTCTCAGCACAGTGAATGGCCCGGGGCTGTTAGGTTGGCTTCTCTCCTGCCAGGGGTGCCGCCAGAGAGACAAGTTTGCTTACGGTAACTTCCTGCTATGAGCTTCATGATTTTTCATTGAATGGTTTTTTTTCCTCTCCGGTGTTTTGAACAAGAACAATCAGATGTTGAATTAAACCTGAATTTCAACAGCTTAGAAATTTGAGTTGAATAATTGAGACTTTTTTGAAGCTTGGAAGGAGGGGAAAAGGGAAGTAGAGTTGATACTATCCGCAAAGAGTAACTATAACCCCCTCTTCTCAAACTGGCCACACTCCCAACATAAATCTTTTCCCTGGCTGTCCAGTCAGTAAACTGAAGCTCCTCCTTCAGGAACCAGTTTCGATGTTGTGGTCTCCTTGAAGCCTTCCCTGATTCACTTCCCTAAAGAGTTCCTCCCTCTTCCAAACTTAATAGCACTCTACTCCTCCCTGTATTACAGTCATTTCTCAGACTTGCTTGCCTGTCTGTTTATAACATTGGACCATGAGCTACCCAATGAGTTCGTTCTCCTCTGCTTTCCCAGGTATAATAGTAGCTGCTCAGCAAATATTTCCAGAATGGTTGAAATAATAAATGAGTAAGGGAGAGAGGGAAATAGGAAAGGTTTCAACCAAATGAGCAAATGCATGGATGGAAGGACCCGTGGGTAAATGAATGCATGAATGGAGAAATGATGTAAGGATAGATGGATAGATGGGTGGGTGAATAAGCAGGTAGATGGTTGGACAGTTATGTGGGTTGGGTTGGGTTGGGTTTGGTTAGGATGGGTTGGCTTAGGTTTGCTGTGTCGGGTTGACATCACCAGATCAGACTTAGGAAGGAAATGAACAATACACTCAGAACCCTCCAGAGCTGATAGCCTACAGAGGACTGCCCATACATCTACCCCACCCCTAGACCCTAGGCTTCTCTCCTCCAGGTTTAATATTTCTAAGGTCTAGGCCATTTCTTCCAAGCCGTCTCACTATCTCTCCAGCATTTTCTTGTTCCCATTCTCCAGGAGCTGCCCCAGCTTCCCCTGACTCACCAGGTCAGCTATGCCCACAGATCCAAGAGAGCAAAGGAGGCTTTGCTCATGGGAAGTGAGCAGATGGCTAGCTTCCAGCCCCCCAGGAGGACTGGAGGGAGGCCACCTGCTTACCCATGGAAGGGTCTAATTAGAGCAGATGCTTTTTCTGTGACTTACAGAGCTTTGTTCTTTACCGCCTCTTCCTCTTTAACGAAACACTGGAGCTGTGACAGAAAATGAGCTCTCTCAGGGACAAGGTTGTAGGTGTCTACTTTTGAAGTTCCTTCCTTGTCCTCTAGCAACCTTCAGTTCCAGACTCAGCTGATCCAAAGAGACAGCCCCTTTCTCAGGACCACCTCCTGAAACCCCAGGACTGGGGAACATGGACTAGACACCTCTGCTCTGGCTTGGGAGTACCACTTGGAAGATGGGAAAACTGAGGGCCAGAGAGGGGACGTGACTTACAAGGGTTACCCTGTAAATCAGTGAGGACTGGGATCTGAAGTCCGGTATACTTTGCCACTACCCCGCCTTACTGTGTCAAATTTTGCATGATTCTCTTGGAGACCCCTGGATGAAATTCAACATCGTATCCAAGGGAGGTGTCCTGTTTCAAGCTCATTTTTGCATTCAGCATCAGTTAGGGCTGATTAGAGTTCTGATTAGGATGCAGAATCATTTTTATTTCCAAGCTTTAGTAATTTAGTATCAGGTCATATTAGTTAACAGGGACTTAAAAGAAATCATAAGCAAATCATAACGGAAAGAGAAGTTCTCTCCCACACACACATGCACACACACACATGCTTCTTTCTTTCATTAGCTTTAATTAGAATGACCCAGATTGATCTGGAAGCATTTTTAGGCCCAGAATGAATTTCTCTTTTATGATTATGAGAATCATGAGATTTTTCAGAGGATGAAACACCCAGAGATCAATCAAATGTCTTGGTAGCCTTAGGGCTCCTCCAGCAAGATCAGGTAGACAAGAAGTCTTGATCAAAATCCAGAACAACAGCCAAAACCACAATTGTCAAGACAAACAAACGTGCGTATGGATCCCATTTTTGCCCCTCTCAGGCTGTGTTCCCTTGGACCCTTTATTTACCTTCCCTGAGCCTCCACTTCCAATCTTGCACACAGTTCCATTCTCAAGCTTCATTCTTTGCCAAGAAGCCAGGAGAATTTCCCAAAATATAAATCAGTCCGGCACCTGACTGATTCAACATCTTGCCATTTAATGGATAAAGAATAAAACGCACGCTCCATAATGCATCCAACAAGGACTTCCATGACCTGACTCTTGCTTGATATAGTTGCATGTTAGGGTTGTGTTTGGTTCCATGTAACAGAAATTTAAGTATATTTGCATATATTACCAAAAAGGGAGAGATTTTTCTCACATGACGAGTCTGAGAGTGTTGGGGTGCCTGGATGGCTCAGTTGCTTAAGCGACTGCCTTCGGCTCAGGTCATGATCCCGGACATCCGGGATCAAGCCCCGCATCGGGCTCCCTGCTCCACAGGAAGCCTACTTCTCCCTCTCTCACTCCCCCTGCTTGTGTTCCCTCTCTAGCTGTGTTTCTATCAGATAAATAAATAAAATCCTTCAAAAAAAAAAAGAAGAAGTCTGAGAGTGGTCCAGAGAAGTTCCAAAATGCCTTTGGAGACCCAGGCTCCTTCTATCTTCCTGCTCTGCCATCCTCGAAAAATAAGAAGCCTCATGGTCACAAAATGGCTGCTCAACCACTAGACTTTGTGTCTGCATTCCAGGCAGGAAGAAAGCAAAAAAGCAAAGCATAAAAAAAACCATATGCCAGTTGATTCTGTCTTTTTTTTTTTAATCAAGAAATGGCTAACTTTTCCTAAGATTGTTACAAGTCATTGGCCAGAACTCTATCACATCACCAGTGGTAGCCCCAAGGGAGCCCAGGAAGATGGGCACTTGGCCTCCCTGAAAAAAGTCAGGCTTTATTGACAAGGAACAGAGAGGATTTAGACACTGAGTGGGCCACCAGAAGCCCCTGCCACATGGCTGCCATTCTCCTTCACAGTGTGCCTGTGGGAGACAGAATTTGACAATGGGCCCCGTGACCTCTGCCCTCTGATGTTCACATCCTGTCTGGTCTCCTCCCTTCGAGGATGGGCAGGACTTGCCTTGACCAATAGAAGAGGTCACAGTGAAGATATTTTTCAGGTGTAATTAAGGTCCCAAGCCAGTTGATTCTGAGCTTATCAAAAGCTAGATCATCTTGGGTGGGCCTAGCTTAAGGAGATGAAAGCTCTTAAAAGAAGGACTGGGGTCTCCGTGAGCAGAGACCCTCCCTGCCATCTCAATGGGGTGGACAGTCGTCTTGAAGAAGACCATAATATACCAAGCAGCTGTGAAGGGCTCTAGAACTCAGACTCTAAAACCCAAGAGCTGCCTCCAGCCAGCAGCCAGCAAAAAGCGAGGGCCCTTGGTCATGCATCCACAAGGAGACAGATTCTGCCAACAACCTAAATGAGATTGGAAGAGGATCCTTCCCCAGTTAAGCCTTGCGATGAAAATGCCATCTGGCTGACACCCAGGCAGCAGCCTGGTGGGACTCTGAGCAGAGGACCCAGCTGAGCCCTGATCAAATTTATGACCCACTAGCCCTCAACGAGGTAATGAGTGTGTGGCTTTGAGCTGCCAAGACTACAGTAATCTGTCAGGAAGCAACAAAGAAGGAATACAGTGCCAAAACAGGTCTTTTTTTCTTTTTTGGGGGGGGAGTGTCCTTTTTTATTTAAATTCAATTAACATATCGTGGATTAGTTTCAGAGGTGGAGTTCAGCAATTCATCAGTTGCATATCACACGTGGTGTTCATTCCATCGAGTTCTCCCCTTAATGCCCATGATGCAGTTACCCCCACCCCCACACCCACTTCCCCTCCAGCAGCCTTCTGTTTCCTGTAGTCCAGGGTCTCTTATGGTCTGTCTCCCTCTCTGATTCTGTCTTACTCTGTTTTTCCCAGGTTCGTTTCTTTTACTAACCAGAATCATGCCGGATGTAGTGTCCTTTGATGTGCTTGTTGGAGTTGTTCTCAGCCTAGCACACTCCTTTTATCTGTTATATATGCCACAGAATTAGTGTCACTGTTTGAGTTGCTTCCTTCTGCCCACTTTTCTGCACAAACTTGCGCACAGGGCCTGGAATTTGAGGGCAAGAGTATCCATTTGAGCCCTTGGCTATCTGCGGTGACGGCATGTTGACTTGACATTGAGCAGGTGGCACACCACGCATGCTCGCTGTGGCAGGAGGATGACTGCACTGTGTATTTGAGACCCACAGGCCCAAAATGGCACCATGGGTGACAGGGATGTGGCTGGGTTTGCTTTTAACTTTTGTTTTTCTGGAAAACTCTCCCTCCTTCTATTATAAATGAAAACCTTGCTGGATAGAGTATTTTTGCCGGTAGATTTTTTCCTTTTAGCTCTTGGAATTTATCATGCCGCTCCCTTCTGGCCTGCAAAGTTTCTGCTGAAAAACCCATTGATAGCCGTATGGGATTTCCTTTGTATGTCACTGCTTTCCTTTCTCTTGCTGCTTTTAAAATTCTCTATCACTACTTCTGGCCATCTTATTTACTTTGTGTGTTGGTGCAGACCTCTTTGGGTTGGTTTTGTTGGGGGCTGTCTGTGCCTCCTGGATTTGGAATTGACTTTCCTTCCCCAGATTCAAGAAGTTTTCAGCTGTTATTTCTTCAGATAAATCTTCTGCCTCAATTTCTCCAAACTCTTCTCTTTCTGGGATCCCTATCGTGAGACTGATATGTTTGATTGTGTTGCTGAGTTCTCTGAGTCTATTCTCATTTTGCGTATTCCAGGCCCCCCCGTATCTGCTCACCTTGATTACTTTCCAATACTCTGTTCTCCAGGTGGCTGATGCATTCTTCTACTTCCTCTTGTTTGCTGTTTATTTCAGGTGGTCTATTTTTGTTTCCGTTTAGTGAGGCCAATAGCTCTAATTGTTTGGGTTTTTTATTATTAATGTATTATTTGCTTCAGGGACACAGGTCTGTGAATCATCAGTCTTTTTTTTTTTTTTAAGATTTTATTTATTTATTTGACAGAGAGAAACACAGCCAGAGAGGGAACACAAGCAGGGGGAGTGAGAGAGGAAGAAGCAGGCTTCCCGACGAGCAGGGAGCCCGATGTGGGGCTCGATCCCGGGTCTCCGGGATCATGACCTGAGCCGAAGGCAGTCTCTTTAACCAACTGAGCCACCCAGGCGCCACCAGTCTTTTTTTTTTTAAACGATTTTATTTATTTGACAGAGAGAAACACAGCCAGAGAGGGAACACAAGCAGGGGGGGTGAGAGAGGGAGAAGCAGGCTTCCCGCCGAGCAGGCAGCCAAATGTGGGGCTCAATCCCGGGTCTCCGGGATCATGACCTGAGCCAAAGGTAGTTGCTTAACCAACTGAGCCACCCAGGCACCCCTGTGAATCATCAGTCTTACAAAATTCACAGCACTCACCATAGCACATACCCTTCCCAATGTCCATAAACCAGCCACCCCATCCCTCCCACCCCACTCCACTCCAGCAACTATCAGTGTGTTTCCTGAGGTTAAGAGTCTCTTATGGTTTCCTTCTTCTCTGGTTTTGTCTTGTTTAATTTTTCCCTCCCTTCCCCTATGATCTTCTGTTTTGTTTCTCAAATTCTTCATATCAGTGAGATCATGTGATAATTATCTTTCTCTGATTGACTTATTTCACTTAGTATAATACCCTCTGGTTCCATCCGTGTCATTGCAAATGGCAAGAATTCATTTTTGATGGTGGCATAATATTCCTGTGTGTGTGTGTGTGTGTGTGTGTGTGTGTGTGTGTATTTCCATCTTCTTTATCCATTCCTCTGTTGAAGGACATCTAGACTCCTTCCAAAATTTGGCTATTGTGGACATTGCTGCTATAAACATTGGGGTTCATGTGCCCCTTTGGATCACTACATTTGTATCTTTAGGGTAAATACCCAGTAGTGTAATTGCTGGGTCATAGTGTAGCTCTATTTTCAACTTTTTGAGGAAACTCCATACTGTTTTCCAGAGTGGCTGCACCAGCTTGCATTCCCACCAACAGTGTAGGAGGATTCCCCTTTCCCCACATCCTCGCCAATATCTGTCATTTCCTGACTTACTAATTTTAGCCATTCTCAGTGATGTGAGGTGGTATCTCATTGAGGTTTTGATTTGTATTTCCCTGATGCCGAGTGATGTTGAGCACTTTTTTATGTGTCTGTTGGCCATTTGGATGTCTTCTTTACAGAAATGTCTGTTCATGTCTTCTGCCCATTTCTTGATTGGATTGTTGAGTTTAATAAGTTCTTCATAGATTTTGGATACTAGCCCTTTATCTGATAGGTCATTTGCAAATACCTTCTCCCATCCTGTTGGTTGTCTTTTGGTTTTGTTGACTGTTTCCTTTGCTTTGCAAAAGCTTTTGATCTTGATGAAGTCTCAATAATACATTTTTGCCCTTGCTTCCCTTGCCTTTGGTGATATTTCTAGGAAGAAGTTGCTGCAGCAGAGGTCGAACAGGTTGCCACCTGTGTTCTCCTCAAAGATTTTGATGGATTCCTGTCTCACATTGAGAACTTTCATCCATTTTAAGTCTACACCACTTTGTGTGGTGTAAGGAAATGGTCTGGTTTCATTCTTCTGCATGTGGCTGTCCAATTTTCCCAACACTGTTTGTTGAAGAGACTGTCTTTTTTCTATTGGGTGTTCTTCCCTGCTTTGTCAAAGATTAGTTGACCATAGAGTTGAGGGTCCATTACTGGGGTCTCTGTTATGTTCCATTGATCTGTGTGTCTGTTTTTGTACCAGTACCACACAGTCTTGATGATTAGAGCTTCATAATAGAGCTTGAAGTCCAGAATTGTGATGCCACCAGCTTTGGTCTTCTTTTTCAACATTCCTGGGGCTATTTGGGGTCTTTTCTGGTTCCATACAAATTTTAGGATTATTTCTTCCATTTCTTTGAAAAAAGTTGATGGTGTTTTGATAGGGATTGCATTGAATGTGTAGATTGCTTTAGGCATCATAGACATTGTCACACTATTTGTTCTTCCAGTCCATGAGCATGGAATGTTTTTCCATTTCTTTGGGTCTTCCTCAGGTTCTTTCATGAGTATTCTCTAGTTTTCTGATACAGATTCTTTGCCTCTTTGGTTAGATTTATTCCTAGGTATCTTATGGTTTTGGGTGCTATCATAAATGAGATCGACTCCTTAATTTCTCTTTCTTCTGTCTTGGTGGTGGTGTATAGAAATGCAACTAATTTTTGTACATTGATTTTATATCCTGACACTTTACAGAATTCCTGGATGAGTTCTAGAAGTTTTGGGGCTGGAATCTTTTGGATTTTTCCACATAAAGTATCATATCATCTGCAAAGAGTGAGAGTTTGACCTCTTCTTTGCAGATTTGGGTACCTTTCACTTCTTTTTGTTGTCTGATTGCTGAGGCCAGGTCTCCTAGTACTATATTGAATAGCAGTGGTGATAGTGCACAGCCCTGCCATGTTCCTGACCCTAGGGGAAAAGTTCTCAGTTTTTCCCCACTGAGAATGATATTTTCTGTGGGTTTTTCGTAGATGACTTTGATGATATTGAGGTATGTGCCCTCTATCCCTACACTGTAAGAGTTTTAACCAAGAAAGGGTGCTGTACTTTGTCAAATGCTTTTTCTGCATCTATTGAGAGGATCATGTGGTTCTTGTTCTTTCTTTTATTAATGTATTGTATCATGCTGATTGATTCGTGGATGTTGAACCAACCTTGAAGCCCAGAAATAAATCCCACTTGGTCATGATGAATAATCCTTTTAATGCATTGTTGGATCCTATTGGCTAGTATTTTGATGAGAAATTTTGCATACATGTCTATCAGGGTTATTGGTCTGTAAATCTCCTTTTTGATGGGGTCTCTGTCTGGTTTTGGGATCAAGGTAATGCTGGCCTCATAAAATGAGGTTGGAAGTTTTCCTTCCATTTCTATTTTTTGAACAGTTTCAGGAGAATAGGTATTAATTCTTCCCTTAATATTTGGTTGAATTCCCCTGGGAAGCCATCTGGCCCTTGGCTCTTATTTGTTGGGAGATTTTTGATGAATGCTTCAGTTTCCTTACCAGTTATGGGTCTGTTCAGGTTTTCTATTTCTCTCTGGTTCAATTTTTGATAATTTATATGTCTCTAGGAATGCATCCATTTCTTCCATATTGTCTGATTTGCTGGCATATAGTTGCTCATAATATATATATTTTTAAGATTTTATTTATTTATTTGACAGAGAAAAACACAGCTAGAGAGGGAACACAAGCAGGGGGAGTGAGAGAGGGAGAATAGGCTTCCCACCGAGCAGGAAGCCCGATGCAGGGCTTGATCCCAGGACTCCGGGACAGATGCATAACAACTGAGCCACTCAGGCATCATTCATAATATATTCTCTTTTTTTATTTATTCATTTGAAAGAGAGAGATGACAAATCGGCAGAGAGGCAGGCAGAGAAAGAGGGGGAAGCAGGCTCCCCACAGAGCAGAGAGCCCGAGGCAGGTCTCGATCCCAGGACCCAGAGATCATGACCTGAGCTGAAGGCAGAGGCTTGCCTCTCTGAGCCATCCGGGTGCCCCACCCCATAATATATTCTTATAATTGTTTATGTTTCCTTGGTGTTGGTTGTAATATCTCTTCTTTAATTCATTATTTTATTTATTTGGGGGTCTTTTCCCTTTTCTTTTTGATAAGTCTGACCAGGGGGTTATCAATTTTATTAATTCTTTCAAAGAACCAGCTCCTAGTTTAGTCAATCTGTTCTATTATTCCTTTGGTTTCTATTTCATTGATTTCTGCTCTGATCTTTATTATTTATCTTCTCCTGTTGGGCTTAGGCTTTATTTGCTGTTCTTTCTCCAGTTTCTTTAGGTGTAAGGTTAGGTTGTATATTTGAGACTTTTCTTCTTTCTTGAGAAAAAACTTGTATTGCTATATACTTTCCTCTTAGGACCACCTTTGCTGCATCCCAAAGATTTTGAACAGTTGTATTTTCTTTTTTTTTTTAAGATTTTATTTATTTATTTGACACAGAGAGAGAGAGAGATTACAGGTAGGCAGAGAGGCAGGCAGAGGGGGGGGAGCAGACTCCCTGCTGAGCAGAGCGCCTGATGTGGGGCTTGATCCCAGGACCCTGAGATCATGACCTGAGCCAAAGGCAGAGGTTTAACCCTCTGAGCCACCCAGGCGCCCCTGAACAGTTGTATTTTCATTTTTCATTTGTTTCCATGAATTTTTTAATAACTCTTCAATTTCCTGGTTGTCCCATTCATCGTTTAGTAGCATGCTCTTTAACCTCCATGTATTTGAGTTCTTTCCAACTTTCTTCTTGTGACTGAGTTCTGGTTTCAAAGTGTTGTGGTCCAACAATATGCAGGGAATGATTTCAATCTTTTGGTACTGGTTGAAACCTGATTTGTGAGTCAGGATGTGATCTATTCTGGAGAATGTTCCATGTGCACTAGAGAGGAATGTGTATTCTGTTGCTTCGAGATAGAATGTTCTGAATATATCTGTGATGTCTATCTGGCCCAGTATGTCATTTAAAACCTTTATTTCCTTTTTTATCTTTTGCTTAGATGATCTGTCCATTTCAGGAAGGGGTGGGGTGTTAAAGTTCCCTACTATTATTGTATTATTGTAGATGTGTTTCTTTGATTTTATTATTAATTGGCTTATATAATTGGCTGTTCCCCTGTTAGGGGGCGTAGATATCTAAAATTGTTAGATCTTCCTGCTGGATAGACCCTTTATGTATGCTACAGTGTCCTTCCTCATCTCTTATTTTAGTCTTTGGCTTAAAATCTAATTTGTCTGATATGAGGATTGCCACCCCAGCTTTCTTTTGATGTCCATTAGCATGGTGAATTGTTTTCCACCCCCTCACTTTAAATCTGGAGGTGTCTTTGGGTTTAAATGAGTTTCTTGTAGACAGCATATCAATAGGTCTTGGTTTTTTTATCCATTCTGATACCCTGTGTCTTTTGATTGGGGCATTTAGCTCATTTACATTCAGGGTAACTATTGAAAGATAGGAATTTAATGCCATTGTGTTGCCTGTAAATTGACTATTACTGTATATTGTCTCTGTTCCTTTCTGGTCTGTGTTACTTTTAGGCTGTCTCTTTGCTTAGAGGACCCCTTTCAATATTTCCTGTGGGGCTGGTTTGGTGTTTGCAAATGCTTTTGGCTTTTGTTTGTCCTGGAAGCTTTTTATCTCTCCTTCTATTTCAGTGACAGCCTAGCTGGTTGTAGTATTCTTGGCTGCACTTTTTCTTGTCCAGTGCTCTGAATATATCCTGCCAGTTCTTTCCAGCCTGCCAGGTCTCTGCGGATAGGTCTGCTGCCAATCTAATATTTCTACCATTGTATGTTACAGACCTCTCATCCTGAGCTTCTTTCAGGATTTTCTTTTTGTCCTTGAGACTTGTAAGTTTTACTCTTGGATGACGGGCTGTGCACCTATTTTTATTGATTTTGAGGGGCTTCTCTGTGCCTCCTGGAGTTTTGATGCCTGTTTCCTTCCCCAAATTAGGGAAGTTCTTGCCATAGAGTGCTTCAATATACCTTCTGCCCCCCTCTCTCTTTCTTCTTCTTCTGGGATCCCAATTATTCTAATATTGTTTCATCTTATGGTATCTCTGATTTTTGGAATTCTCCCCTCGCGATCTAGTAATAGTTTGTCTCTCTTTTTCTCAGATTCTTTATTCTTCATCTTTTGGTCTTCTATATCACTAATTCTTTCTTCTGCCTCATTTATCCTAGCAGTTAGAGCCTCCATTTTTTGTTGTACCTCATGAATAACCTTTTAGATTTCAACTTGGTTAGATTTTAGTTCTTTTATTTCTCCAGAAGGGCATTCTGGAGTATCTTCTATGCTTTTTTCAAGCCCAGCTAGCGTCTTTATAATCATCATTCTGAATTCTATTTCCAACATCTTACTAATGTCTGTATTGAGTATGTCCCCAGCAGTCAGCCCTGCCTCTTGTTCTTTCTCTCTCTCTCTTTTTCTTTTCTGTGAGTTTTTGTGTTTTGTCATTTTTTCCAGGGAAGAAGAGATGAATGAGAGAACACAATGCTAAAAGGGTAACAAATACCCCAGAAAAATATACACTAAGCAAATCATAAAAGACCCAAAACTGCGGGAAAGAAAAGAAAAAAAAAAAAGAGTATGATTGGGCTGGTGAATAGAACAGAGCCCCACACTAGATTTTGGGTGTATTTTGATCTCCCAAAAATTTTAAAGAAAGAAAAAACATGTACATATGCAAAAATAAGGGTAAAGTACAATGAAGATATGGAATATGACTGTAAAGTTGAAAATTTTAAAAATATGTTTAAAAAGGAAATGAGGGGCGCCTGGGTGGCTCAGTTGGTTAAGTGACTGCCTTCGGCTCAGGTCATGATCCTGGAGACCTGGGATCGAGTCCCACATCGGGCTCCCTGCTCCGCGGGAAGCCTGCTTCTCCCTCTCTCACTCCCCCTGCTTGTATTCCCTCTCTGGCTGTGTTTCTCTCTGTCAAATAAATAAAATCTTAAAAAAATAATAAAAATTAAAAAAATAAAAAGGAAATGAAAAGTTGGTTGAAAAAGGGAAGAAAAAAAAATTTTTTTAAAAAGGGTGCAGGGAGAGAAAATGTGATCAGGTGGGATACTAGAATAAAACCATAGGCTAGATTTAGAGTATATTTGGTCTGTTAGAAGAAACTACATTCTTTTATAGAAAGGAAAGAAAAGAAAGAAAGAAAAGAAAGAGAAAAAATATATATATATAATAAGATTAAATACAATGAAGGGATGGAGTGTGAATTCCAGAAAGTGATTACTTTTCTGTTCATAGAGTTGCTGCTATTCTTTTCCTCCATCTCCTGTTGAGTTTGTAGGTGTTCAGAATGGTTTGATAGCTATCCAGCTGAATTCCTGGGACCAGGCAAAATTTAGGTCTCCTTCTCCTCCACCATCTTGCTCCTCCTGAAAATGCGCTAATTGTTTCTTTATACGTCTCCTATCTCTTGGTGGTGGGTCTCATGGAGCTCCTGCACTCTTCTCTCAATTCTAGCGAGTATCTTTATGAGCATTACTTTAAATCTGCTAGCAGCCATACTATTTTTCTCCATTTTGCTTAGGTCTGTTGCTCAGATTTTGTCCCACTTTTTCATCTGGGACATATTTCTCTGTATCCCCATTTTGTTCATTGGTGTGTCTGTTTCAACATGTTAGGAAGGTCAGCTACGTCTCCCGCACTTGAAAGTAGTGGCTTTATGAAGAAGACATCTTGCAGCTCAGTGGCTCAGGGGTGTCTCCTGTATGTCCCAGGGGTGTCCTCCTGTCGCAGCGGGAGCTGGGTTTGCCTTCCGTCCAGGCCGTGATGGCGCTCTGCCTGTTGCAGATAGAGTCTGGTACCTGTGGGGTTAGTGGGCTGGTCCCCGGGCCGCGCTGGTGTTGAGCTGAGTCAGAGCAGGTGCTTACCAGCGATGCCGTAGCAGCAAAGTGCCGGCATTGTCCCTGTGTTGTCCCCTGAGAAGCTTTTGTCCGTGGGCGGGGCCTGCAGTCAGACTGGTATGTTGGTGACTGTCCCCTCTCCCCAGAGCAGGACTTATCCATGTTGACCCTCATCCGGGCTGCTGGCACCCTGTCGGTCTTGGGGCACCACTTTGCTGGGATCCTGCCAAGAGCGATCGGAGGGGGCGGATCTGCTTCCCTGGGGCCTCTTGTCTCTGTCGGGCTGTGGACAGACTTTTGCCTGTTTTCTGGTTGCTTTCTGGGTTATTTATGCCAGTGTGGGCGCTATGGATGCGGGCACACCCCGAGAGGTGAGCCCAGGGCCCTCCCTCTCTGACATCTTCCCAGCAGCTTCCGACGCAAGTCTTCTGTCCGTCGCTTGGTTGTAAGTACAGAGGAACCCCCCATCCACCGGGGTGCGTTCCAAGACCCTCCGTGGATGCCTGAAACCACGCCTAGCACCAAACCCTGCACGTCCCAGGTTTTCTCCTAGACATACCTGTGTACGATGAAGTTTTAATTTATAAATAGACCCAGTACGAGATTAACTATAATAATAAAACAGGACAGTTATAACACAGTAGCGCACACTATGGTGAATGTGGTCTCTCTCTGTCTCCCAGGATATCTGACCGTCCCGTACTTGCCCTGCTTCTTGTGGCCACGTGACATGACACAATGCCCACATGACAAGATGAAGAGAGGGGGTGACGTAGGCGCTCTGAAGTACCATTAGGCCCCCACGACGTTCTGTTGAGGATCATGACCAGGATCCTCTGCTTCCTGACCATGGGTGCCTACAGGCCCCGGAAACCACAGTATGAGAAATCACGGAGGAAAGGGGACCACTAGAGGCCTTCCCATCTCGGGGTCCTTTTATCCTTTTCCGCTGCCTTCACCGCTTTCTGCCTCCTCCCTCTCCTCCTCCAGCTCGCAGTGCCACCAGAGATGCTGTTCTCTCCCACCCCACACAACCACCATCTAAAATGATCCTGTGACTTATTTACTTCCTTGAGAGTGTCCGTCTCCTCTGCGGTAACGTCCGTGCCAAGAGAGAAAGGCCTTTGTTCTGTTCATCCACGTAGAACCATCCCAGGTACGTGGTAAGCTCAAAAACAAAAAACCATAAATCCTCTCTCGGTGTCCCCCGACTCCTCATGGAATGCTGAGGCTGCTTAGAAAAAGGATTCCACAACCCACTTCCACATCACACACTCGAGAATGTTCCCTGAAAGGAGCAGAGGGTGCTCCTGGCTGCATAGCCCCCGCCCGGCTTCTGCACATGTAGCCGGAGGGTCGTCCAGAGCCCCAGCTGTATCACATTTTCCTCCCTGGTGCGTTGTTATAGTCAGTGTTTAACTCTAAATTATCGTCTCTCAAGAACTAGCAGGGAATTTTTCGGCTAATCTCCAGTATAAATAGAAGAATATCCTAGAAATAAAAATATAGAGCTTTCTTGTTCATGGATGGCCACCTTCTCCTTGTGTCCTCTCATGGCAGAAGGGGGAGGAAGCCCTGTGGGGGTGGAGGGGTACGGATCCCATTCATGGGAGCTCCAGCCTCACGACCCAATCACCTCCCAAAGGACCACCTCCTAACACCAGAGCCTTAGGGATTGGGCTTCAAAATAAGGACTTTCGGGGGACATGGACGTTCATCGTGTGGCAGCACAATTAACAGGACTAGTATCTCAAGGACAAAGGTCAAATAAGGGCATTTTCAGAAGAAAAAAAACTGAAAGCTTTCACTTCCAGTAGCCCAAGGAAGACCTAAAGGATACAGTTCAGGAGGAATCAAAGTGACCCCACATAGGAAGGTCCAGGAAGGCACACAAGAAGGAGCAGAAAAGTAGGCGTTGGTGAATCTGGATGGTCATTGTGCAGTAAAAATATCTGCCTACTAAGCAGGCTTAATGAAAACAAAACTACACTCCACAACCTAAGAGCATGTGAATTAGCAGGAAAGAGACTGGGGTTAAGATAGCGCATGGTGGGTGTTTGCCGTGATTCGGGCGGGTCACGGCGGTGGTAATGGTTAAGATGCTTGCACAAGGCCTGATTTCAGGTGTGCAGTAAAATTTCCAAGATAATCATTTAAAGAGTCAACATAGAGGCTATAACTTTCATCCCAGGAGAGAGAGAAAAGTAGTAAGAAAAAAATCTTCAGTCTTTACAGACCAGAAAAGAAAAAATTATATATAGACTAACCAGTACATAGATAGATGATAGAAAGATGATAGATGAGAGAGAGAGAGAGATGATAGAATGGATGGATAGATAGAATGGAAGGGAGAGAAGGGGGAGGAAGGAAGGAAGGGGGGGAGAAAAAGTTCACAAGGAATGTAAGTGGAATGATCATCCCAGTTAGGGAGATGATCAGATTGGAGGGGGGGAAATCCAGCTACATGCTATTTACAAACAAACAAACAAAAAAAGCTAAAACATAAAAACATGGAAAGGTGAAAGGTAAAGTGATGGAGGTCACATCAGGCAAACATTAGCAAAATAGAGTAGCCATATTATTACCAAATGAAATGGTCTCTAAGTCAAAAAAGAAAGGATTTGGGATAGGGAGGGTCACCAGAGAGCGACAGACCTTCACTTCTCCAGGAAGAGACAGTTCGAAGGGAATGGATACCTAAGCAAGTAACTTGGTCCAAAGTACAGCAGGTGTTTTTCCACCTTCCATAGGGGGGCGTCCTGCTCATCCTTTGGCTGCTGTGTCCACCCTCGGGGAAAAGGATGGGGGGGGGGGACACTAGCAGGCCCTCCTCTGCTCTCCAGGCACATAAGGAAGAAAGGGCGGGAGTCAGAGCGCTTCCCACACTCCCAGGAGAGGCCCAGCGTGTGAGGGTAAGATCTCACTTTATGGGTTCAGGGGCAGGAACACGGAGAAGAATGAAGGAACAGGTCGTCTTCGGAAGGCAGAGGTCCTGCCTTGGCTAAACCCATCATTTCCCAATTTTTCTTTCTTAGCACCTTAAGATCTGGAGCATTTGGGCCAACGGTGACCTGATGCGATCCTTCCATTTCAAAGCTGAAGACAGCGCAGGGAGGCGATTGTGGGGTGAGGTAAGTCACACGCACGAAATGATGTGTGTGTGTTCATATAATCACTCATCCTCACACAGTGACCCAAGAGAGATTTTGAAAACAAATGAATCTAAATGTTAGTGGCAAGTCTCCCCTAAATGAAGGGGGGGAAAGACCCTCTATCAAACAACTCCACTAAATTAAAAAATGCACTCCGGCAGTTACGCTTTTGCTCTGCAAAGGGCCCACAGACAAGCGACTGTAACACGGTGTGCGCCACATTGAAATGTCAGATTGCTGCTGACTGGGGTAATTCATCACTGAATTGAAAGCACTACATATGGGAAGAGCAAAAATCTAATTTCAGCTCATTTCAATAAGAATCGATCTAAGAGTTCATTACATAAAGTAATTTTTACCAGCACAACCTCAAAGGCGAGCTTCAAGGAGGATTAGAATCTCTCCTGGTTTCTGAAACTGATAAGAGGAAATTTACATGCGAATAGCCAGATGCTAAGTTGCTGATCTCTTGGGTTCAACTTAACAAGTTTGTTCCCGCCCCCCCCATGTTTGCTCAGTGTCCAAGATGAAGATTAGAGAGGTCTGGAGAAGTAGAGTTTGGGGTAATTTTTTAAAGGGACCCGAAATCCAGATTCATTTGTCTCCAAGAGCTGTGTGACGTTAGTGTTGTAACTTTGCTTCTCTGAGCTTCTGTTCAGTGAAGAGTATGTCTAGCTCAGGCGGGGGGGAACTTAGTAAGGAATGGGATGTAAAGCCCTTAGCACAGGTTGAAGTTCCCGATGAAAGTAGCTTTAGAAAGCTCTCCAAACCCTGGTTCACTGGTCTGAAATACCAAAATAATACCTACCTGGCCAAGTGTCCTTACAGATCAAGAGTAAGTATGTGCAGGATGCAGTTACTGCTAGGTCCAACCACCACCGTGGCTGGGGAGGGGTGGGGGGATGCGGGGGCGTCGCACGAATGCCTCCCAGATCCAGATCCCCAGCTCTATGCTGAATTGGCATCTGCACTGGGGTTCAAGCAGCTGGACCAGGGCCCCCAGTTTCTCAGGCACAGGAAACCATTCTTCCATCTCTTATTAAATCAGCTTTCTGGACTCAAAGAACAGGTCTCTAGCCAAATTCAGATCTCAACCTTGGTGGTTCATCGGGATCATCAGGAGTGGGGGCAGGGTCCTTAAAAAAAAAATGCCCAGGCTGCCCCAAAACCAATTAAAACAATTTCTGGGCATGGGCCCCAGATGTCAGCATTTTTAGTAAGGTCCGTGGTGATTCCAATGAACGGACAAGGTTTCCAATGTCTGGAGCTTACAGGTGGTAGAGAAACAAAGCTGGAGGGTACAGAATTGTGTGGATGGCTTTTCCCTACATGTGTGCCCCCAAAATGCCTACTAACAGCTTGAAGGGTAATGTGAACAAGAGGTAAAGGAGCCAGATTCTTTCCCCCAAAACACTTTCCAGTAGCAAGGTAATAGGACACTCTGCTGAAGTGGGCTTTCTAGTTAGCACAGGGGAGGTCAGAAAACCCACTCTTTTCAGATCACCAAAAGGGCCTCATTTCAGACTCTGCCTTGGTCTGCAGAACACAGCCCCCATCCAATAAGAACTCCCTCCTTTGACTTTTAGTCCTTTGAGACCAGGCACTTTTTTATTCAGGATTTTATTTATTTATTTGACAGAGAGAGAGAGAGCGTGCAGATAGGCAGAGCGGCACACAGAGGGAGAGAAGCAGCTCTCCACTGAGCAGGGAGCCTGATCGATCAGGCTCGATCCCAGAACCCAGGATCATGACCTGAGCCAAAGGCAGCCTTAACGGCTGAGCCACCCCAGCGCCCCTGAGACTAGGCACTTTTTTTTTTAAGATTTTATTTATTTATTTGACAGAGAAACACAGCCAGAGAGGGAACACAAGCAGGGGAAGTGAGGGAGAAGCAGGCTTCTTCCTGCCGAGCAGGGAGCCCGATGTGGGACTCCGGGATCATGACCCGAGCTGATGGCAGAGGCTTAACCCTCTGAGGTACCCAGGCGTCCCAAGACTAGGCACTTTTAACACCAACATGAAAGAGGAAAAGCATTCTGACTTTGGGGACTACTCATGGTTCCATGTCCCCGGGCTGGAGGGGGACAGGGCCCAGGATGTGGTGGGAGGGGAGCTGGGAAGGTCCAGACTTCAGAGAGCCTCTAAGTTCTTCCACAGGTTTGACGACAACAGGGAGCCGAGGAATGTTTTAAGCAGAAGACGCATCTAGACAAATCATCGTTTCCAGAACAGTTCTCTCCAGGTAAATGAAGAATGAATTAGATGGGTGTGGCCAGAGGCAGGAAGAGCAGGTAGGAACGAGTCGGTGGAGGCGAGGTCAGGCATTCCTAGGACTGTGGTTCTTGTGGTGCTTATGCTTTCTCGTGGTTTTCATGCGTCACTCCTAGCGTTTCTGCGGTAGTGGCTCTGGAGTAGACCCTTACCACCTGCATTTCTACACGCTCCTAGGCTGGTGGCCGTAGCTGCCCACTGAAATCACCCAGAGACGCAGCATGATTCAGCTGGTCTGGGGTAAGACCCAGACACGAGTATGCAAAAGCCCCCCACGGGGTTCTCAGGTGAAATTCCAAGTGTGGGCCTGCAGCTCGGCACCTTCCAGAAAATGTTAGATATGCAAAGTCTTGGGTTCCATCCCAGACCTGGAGAATCTGCATCTGCATTCTGACAAGATCTCGTGCCGGGCTCGATCCCAGCAACAGTCAGGGTCCGGAGGGTGAGGGAAGGCGTCGGCGCTTTCAAAAATGAGATCGAACTCAAAGGTGGTGTAGGGATCTCCTGAAAACACTGTTCTCAGGGCTCTTTATTTATAGCAGAGAGTTACATATTTTTTCAGGTGGAAACTATATGATCAAAGAGTTTCTTTAAGTGATGAGTCATCAATCTTGAGTCACAATAGTGTTTTTGAGGGTCCATGCGACAAAACAGGACGTGCCTGATGCCTTTGAGGGTCTATACAATAAAACAGGATGTGCCCGTTATATCCTATAGAATAATCGATTACAGGCAGGCATGTGCTGAGCAACAGATGGTTCCTGCAAATCCTTCTCTCATTAGAACGTTTTACTTCCCCCCAGCATAGGGAGGTGAATGAGTGGTCACACAGACAGGAGGTTGCGACATCTAAGCTACTTATGTTAGTAAAGGTTTTGCTAAGTTTTAAAGTAAGTATGTTGTGTACCTACAATCCTATAATTATCATGCTTCATAAGGACTGGCGTGAGAGGATTGAAAACTAAGAACAAGAGCAAGCATGAACTTGATTATAAGTGAAGTGAGAGGAAATAGTGTCAAAGAAGTTATAATAGTTAAACAGGCAAGAATCAATGGAAACATATTTTTTGGTGTCGATGACCGCAACTTTGCAGAGCTCCCTCACTTTGGCGGAGGATCATGCCGCTCCCTGCCTTGCAGAGAGAGCCCATAGGAACGATCAGACTGCGGGTCTGCGGCAATCTCGGGTGATTCTTGTGCCTGTGAAAGTTTGAGATGCACTGAGAAGTAGCATCAGGCCTGAAATAGGATTCCAGAAGCATCTGGAAGCATGGGGGGAGATGGGAGTCCAGATGGGTGAGAACTCAGAATCAGACCTGGGGAGGAGAGATTCATTTGTTCATCCAAAAGGACTATAAGGACCCATAGTTGGTGACCCTGGGTGTGGGACAGACACCTGCTGGGTTAAGTGCCAGAGAATCACGGGGCAGGCACCTGGCCACACCCCATCCAAATACCACAATAATTAAAAAGGGGCCTCGAGCTCTCTCCTTAAAAGCCTGGAGGTGCTTCTGATCTAGGCGGGCTGAGTCACTGGCTCATGCGCGCCCCACGAGCAAGGAAAGCATCCCGGCACATGGTCCTCCATCGGTGCTGAGGAATGCCCAGAGCAGCTGCTTTGGAGCCAGACCTTCCAAGGTGGACACGGTCACTGTGAGCAGAAATGGGAGAGCGTTCCGGGGGTGTCAGAGGCGGGGGCACGCAAAGGGCCAGAGCGTAAATATTTTAGGTAGGCTTTGGAGACAGTGTGGCCTCGCAGCTCTGCCCCCACCATGC
Organism: Spilogale gracilis; assembly: GCA_004023965.1. Lineage (NCBI taxonomy): Eukaryota > Metazoa > Chordata > Mammalia > Carnivora > Mephitidae > Spilogale > Spilogale gracilis. The sequence continues at coordinate 32,492 of PITA01001734.1, forward strand.
AGTTGTTGATCTGTAAACAGGCCTGCTGTGTGCCAGCCCCGGTTTATCTCCAGCAGGTTGATCTCCAGCAACAGGCTGCGGGCTGCTTGGGGCCGCGGTGAGCCGGCCCCCAATCTGGAGCAAGAGCGGAAAGCAGGCTGAGGTGGAGGCACACAAGGGCAGATCGGAGGTCACTAGCAGGCCACGGGAGGCCTTCACCACTGAGCAAAGGGGAGCAGACCTTGGAACCCAATGGCAAGCTGGTGCAGGACTTCGGAGCACCCAGTGAATGGCTCAGAGGCCAGCTTCCAGGCAGCAAGGTGGGAAGAAGCGTATGGGGAGATTGGGAGCTGGGGAGGGGAGGCAGGCGGCGGGGTGGGGGGAGGGTGGCCAAGCAGACGTGGGGATAGTTCCCAGCAGAGCTGGAGGACAGGGAGCCAGAGCGAGGAGATGCTCTGGCTGGGGGATCTGCAGGGCTAGGCGGGGAAGGGGGACTCACAGACAAAGCCAGTTCCTGGTCCTGGGGTCATTGGGATGATGGAGACCGCAGTGGCCAGGCCAGGCCTGGGGAGACCAGCAAAACCCACAGGCAGGTGGTGAGACAGATCTGGGAGCTCAGGGGAGGACATGGAGCCCAGCCAGGCCCACCAAAGTCAACCCCTCCCCACCACCACCACCCCGCCTTCCCCCCTCCCCCCTCCAGAGCACCCAGGCAGCTGTAGAAAGCCGTCCAGAAAAGCACGAGAAAAGATTTAAATGCAGGGCTTGCCTGAAGGTCACTGTTCTGATGGATGTGAATCTGGGAGATTGAACTCACCCAGGATGGGGCGCAAGGGGGGGGGGGATCCCACACCTCCAGGGCTGGAAGTGCCTCAGAGCCATGCCCCTCAAGCCTCAGGGTGCCACAAAGCCTGTGAAGGAAGAGTCTGGCTCTGTGGGCTTGACTCCCGCATTGCCTGCTGCTAGGCGAGGACCAGGCTTTGAGAATCAAGGCCTTGGGGATGATCCCCACCGCCCCGTCTTGCCTCAGAAACAAGGGCGGTGAGACCCACTGACTTACTCTTTGTGGTGTGGCCCTTGTACCAGCCCCTGGGGGTACTGAGGAAGCATGAAAAGTAGTTCCTACAGGAGTCCTTGTGATGTGGCAGGCACTGTCCTATTCACACGGTGACTCATTTACTCCTCGCGGTGGCCCAGGAGGTGGGTTCCCCTAGGGCCCCGTTCCCCATAGGATCTGGGGACCTAAGAGCAAGACAGCCACACTCCCGAGCCCAAACTCCATCCCTGAGGCCCGCAGAGGGAAGCCAGGGGCCCCGCACAACAGGACCACAAGCCCCAAATGTGTGCATTCCCCTCCCCCCGGGCTAGGCCACGTCTCCTGGAAAATTCCAAACTAATGCTATAAGGTCGTACCGGAGGCATAACGAACCTAGGTCCGGTGGGCTGGTGCGGGGATCGGCCTGCGGCGGGTACATGCCGGGCGCAGCCTCGAGCCCTGCTTCGGTGGCACTAGGTCAGCCCTTAGAGGAGACCCTTCCTCGGAGCTCCTGCAATGCAAACAAATGCCCCCGTTTGAAAGGGAGATGATTTAATGGAGAATTGTGTAGCTGGTGCGTATTTTATGGGCATCGTTTTCAGGAGCGGCTCTCGGCACCGGCCCGGGTCGCCGTTCCGCCGCGCTGCGATGCTGCCACCTAGTGGCGGCGGGGGCGGTTGCTGCGGAAGTGAGGCGTCCAAACCCCCCCAAGAGGCAGGGGAGGCGGCATCCTGCGAACCACCAGGCTGGGCGGTGGCTGTTTTTAGCTGGGTCTCTCCTTCTGTGCCACTTTCATCATGGAAACCGGCTCTCAAGACCCAAAAAAAGCTGCGACGTGCTCTGCAAAAGCTGTTCAAGGGCCAATTTTAGCTGCATTTCTTGGAATTTGGGCTCCCGGGAGGGAGGAGAGATGCGTGGTTCCCAGGAAGTTGGGCAGCTTTTGAGAACCTAGAACCTAGAGGTTGGTTCTGGCCATGAGGGTGTGAGATGATGGATTCTGTAGGTTCCAGGCCGGGTACCTGGGCCCGCAAAGGAGCATGAATTGGGGGGAGGGGGCGGCAAGAGGCAGCAGCAGCTACTGTGTCTTGGGAGTTTTACCCTGTACTATTAAGATCTCTCTTTACATGGAGCTTCTCACTGATGCCTCCAACCCTAAGAAGAAATGTACGAGTTACACCCATTTTACAGCTGAGGAAATCAAGGCTTGGGACAGTCCAATGATTTAGGCAAGATTAGTTACTAGCGGAGAGCCCTGAGTTGAATTCTAGAGTCTTTGTGTTAAAGCAGAACCCAAACTAAGCAATTCTGAGTTCATCCACACTCTGCTGCCAACTCACTGTGTGACCCTGAGCAAGTCGATGAACCTCTCTGGGCCTGTTTCCTCTATGGTGAACAGCTATGCTTTTCATGGCTTCTACTTCCCAAGGCTGAGTGGAGATCCAAAGAAAAATCTGACATCCTTTAGCCAGTGATTCCATTCCCTGGTCTGAGGGCCACCCAGACCTTCAGATTCTTCTAAAGATTCCAGGAGATCAATGGAGATTAACTCAGGACCCCCGCATGGGAAAGAACCCCTAAAATGGGCACTGCCTTTCTTTAGTCCCTGGGAATCCATACAGCAAATCAGTCCAGCCCCCAGGTTCTAGGGTTCCAGCTCCCACCCTGCCCCTACTCACCTTTGGGGCCTGGTTCTCACCTGTCAAATGGGGTTCAGCTCTGGCACTGACTTGTCGCATTGTTTCAGGATTTAAACTGTATGCTAGAGAGCCCATCTTCCAGGCAGGTACAGGCGCTGGAATAAGCATCTCGTCCTGATTTGTCCAGGACTTGGCCCGTTTTAACTCTGACCATTCTGTGTCCCAAGAAACCCCTCAGTTCTGGGTGAACCGGGACAACTGGTCACTTTATGGGACACAGAGCTCACCCCTGACCAGCAGAGTAAATGTCCCCATTGTGTGATGTGCCGACACCCCTCGTGGCCCTTTCTGTGGCTGGAAATGATCTGTGTGTCTGCCTCCCCCAACAGATGTAGTCTGGTCTGATCGTTGTGATGCCTGGCTGGGGGCTTAGCCCCTGGGGGGCCATCAGCCAGCTGCAGGGAGGAAAGGGGCCTCTGTGTCAGGTCCTCTTGCTAGGCTCTGGGAGTACAAAAGTGGACTAGATGCCGTGGCTCTGTGGTCAGGTAGGACCTGCTAGGTCAAGGGCTGTGATCGGGGAAGGACCACAGAAGGGCCCTAAGCCAGCTGGAGAGGACAGGCGTCACAGAGGCCTGCAGGAGGATCTGAGCCAGGTTGGCCCACAGAGCTAAATTCTTCAGGTGAAGAAGGGACGGTACAGGTTTTGTTGGCCACAGGATAAACCCATGCCCTGGGCGTCAGCCTGCCCACAGGCCAGACTACACAGTCTCCCACATCCCAGAAACGTCCATGTCTCCTCCTCCTCCCTCCCCCTCCCACAACCACCTAGTCCCTACTCACCTGGTAACACAAAGGGGACATTACCTGAGTCAAGGTCTCCTAGCCTTTATCCTTGTCCCCATAGGTCCAAGTTCGTGCTTAAGATTTTGGACGGGGTGTGGGACGAATGTCAGCAACCCCCATGCCAAGCCTCGAAAATTCTGAATTATTGGTTTACTCTCTAGGGGGAAGGACAGGCCCACCTTTCCCAGCTTTTACCTTACTGACAGGTGGTTGTTGCTTCGCCAAGACCTGGGAACACAGCTGATGACTGGAGTCATGACCCAACAGCGCTCAGCCGGGCTCGCAGCGTCTTCTGGGGCATGTGTGGCAATGGCTGGACACCTTTCTGGTTCCCATGTCTGGCGTGGGGGCTGCTCCTGGCATCTGGTGGGCAGTGGCTCGGGGGGGGTGACAAGCACCCACAGAACCTAGGACGGCCCCACAACAGAGAGTCATTCAGTCCCACACATCAGTACTGCCGATGGTGAAACCCCCACCCTCTGCAGCTGGCCACCCGCTCTGCAAGAGAAAGTTCCGGGGGCCTCTCAGCCCTTCCCTGCTCCCCGTTCATTCTGCACACGCTGGCTAAGAGCCTCTGCCCTCAGGAGCATGCAGGCTCCCAGCTAAGGCAAGCTTTGGTCCCCTCGTGACTGGAGATCCAGGTAAACAGTGTCACCCGTGGCACCTCCCACCTGTGCAGAGAGGGTGAAGGTGCTCCCCTCCCCCACTGAGACTGACCGCATGAAACGCGGCCAGAACATAGCGAATGATCGATGGCACTTTCGCATGCGTAGCTCACCGGGGGCTGACTCTGGGCTGGGGACCTTACCTAGATGATCTTGTTTTGGCCTCATCAGCCCTGTGAAGCAGATGTTAGGATGGGCCCCACCACTTGCAGGTAAGGAAGGTGAGGCTCTGTCGTTGAAGGATGGGCTCACAGCTGTCCGACTCAGAGGGGGCAGTGCAGGAATTGAAGCCATGGAGGTGGATTCCAGAAACGATATGCTTGGCAAGTCCCCTGTCAGCTAGGAAGAGAACTTCAAAAGCTCAGTGAGGAATGGGCATTTTTAGAGCTCAGGGAATTGCTTGAGGCAAAAAGTTTCTGGCCGGGTATAAAGGCATGGGCTCTGAAGGCATGAGATGTCAGTCTGAGCAGCTTGATCTTGACACTGGAGGCCTGGAAAAGCACACTGGTTTCCCCACGTGACCAAGCCCAGTCCACGACTAGCAGAGGGAGACACGCTGCAGAGGAGCGTGGGGCTTGATGAAATTGATCCACTGATCCACGTGTGCTTTGGGTCTGGGAGCGAGGAATAACGGCGTGCACGCACACAGCTAAACACATACACACTTGCATAGATACATACAAGACGACACACACAGAGACACATGAGGCTTGCTATCTAAGCTGCAGAGGACAAGAGGACTCCTAACTCACATCACCTGGAATGAAGACCCTACACACTTTTTGGACTGTTCTCCCTATAAAGAAATCTCCCAAGTTTAAAAAATAATAATAATACCCACCTCTTAGTACCTTCAGTGATGGCGTGGGCTTCCCACATCACCATGGAAACTGTGCTGCATGGCACTTGTGGTGCCATTGGCATTCAAAAACTTTTGTGGTGTTCAGAAATATTCACATATGTCAAAATGACACTGATCCATTCCAGATAGGTGACCCTAATTCTGAACACGGTTCCAAGGACTCCTGGAAGGCAGAATGACTTTGCCGGCGCACCGTGTATCACTAGAAAAGGCAGGCAGTGCTCTCAGTCCGTGGGGCTGGAGATTTCCCATCTTGAATGCCGCAGGCAGCCCTGCCCTTCGGAGAAGAAAAGATGCCCCAGAGGAAACAATCACCTTGTAGCTTTACGATAAGGGTCTTGCGGTTACCTTCTCAGCAAATGTCTGTAAAAGCATATAACGGAGTTCTATTTTGTGTTATGTTCCTGATCAGTTATAGCATTTCATGTTACCAAATAGGCCTTTGGAATAAATTCTTGATTTATAACGTGGGGCTTTTAGGAATGATGGGTGCTCAGAGGCACAGAGAAGTTAAGTAAGCAGCCTAAGATCACACAGGGGAAGCAGGATTTGAATCCAACTCTGATTCCCAAGCCCTGGACTTTCTCCTGCAAGTTGCTCCCATTCCATAACTCCCTGTGATTGGGGAACTGATGTTCTAAATTTCATGCCGGACCCCTGTCTCTTTCCTTATGTCTTTGAGACACCCCCCACCCCTCAACTCTGTGCTTCACTCTTCCCAACTACTTGTATTTCTCTGTGTGTTTATCTCCTAGGGCTGCCGCAAACTGAATGATTTCAACAACAGAGATGTATTGTCTTACAGAGCTGGAGGCCAGAGTCTAAGATCAAGGTGTGAGCCAAGTCCAGGCCTTCTGAGGAGGAGGAGCCCATCCCGGGCTTCTCTCCTGGCTTCTGGAGTTCCTTGGCTGGTAGGGAGTGATCTCTGCCTCTGCCTTCACACAGCTAGGACCGGGGTCCTAAGATACTCAGCCACTGGCTGAGTCTTCTTGGGAGGGCAGTCCAGGAGAGTTCCCAGAGAAGACCTTGCAGAAAGAGCCCCAGCCGGGCTGCAAAGGGAAGGCCCCCGAGGATACCTAAACTAGGACCTTAGAGATTCGAATTCTAACATTACAAAGCATTGCAATACAGGTTAATAGGCTGGTTGAAATAGCCAGGATCTAAGAAGCAACCTTGTGGTTCTGGAGAAGAGTAATGACAGTGTGCTCTCACTGGGTCTCTCATTCACACACACACACACACACACACTCACTGCCCATGTTCTGCCAGCAGTTCTCAACCAAGGTATGGTGTGTCGTGAGCAACTGTAAAGTTGTGAGGTGTATCACCAAGTAATCTGCTGCTAAGAATAATGTGCCAAATGTTGCAAATATATGTACAAGTAGATTCAAGGTGATTCCCATGAAACATCAGCCGCACTCGCTACATTCTGATTACATTTCTCCAGCAGGAGAGGGAAAACGAAAACTTACAGCTAGAGCAAGGCGCTAGAATGGGAAGCCCGGGGACAGCCTCTCTGTGCCCCACGCCCTGGGAGATACAGACGGAAATATCAAGCTTTCTGCTCTGTAAGAGACACAGATGCACGTCCTGGGGATAGACCCCCCTCCTAGGAGGAAAGGAGGTACACATGACCAATGAAGGTCCGAAAGGATTCCCAGTTATCCATACAACATGTTACATCTGATCTTAACAGGTATTGGCAAGAGTGGGAAGATGTAGAGAGGACCTCCCTCCAACATGGCAGAATGGAGCGTTGTAGATCTGGATGCTGTTACCTTCCTGACCTCAGTTCCCACGGCTTTCCCCACTTGTTCACTGTGCCCTAAAATTACCTCGAAGTCACCAGGAATGCCCCTGCCTCAACTTTGCACTTGCTAGCGCCTCTGCCTGGACTGCCCTTTTCCTAGTTTCGTGCATGACTCATTCCCTTGTTTAGTCACAGGTCACACATATCCCGAGCTGTATTTTCATTCCCACACACTTTCCCATCTCTCTGTCCCTCTTTGCTCTTTTTCCATAGCATCCACCAATCACCAGATATATATACATTTTACCTATCCCTTTGTTTATCATTTGCTTCCCCCCAACACAGACCTCCATAAGATGTCAGCACCAAGAGGGCAGGGACTTTGTGGCTTACTTGTTCCCTGCTGTGTCCCCAAAATCTGGAGCAGTCCTGCCCTGGATGGGCAATACCTTGTTGAAAGAATCAAGATTTTAAATGCAGATAACCCTTGATTTCACTTTTTTTAGAAACCCTCTGTACTTGTTTTTTATGATTACCTAACAAATTAACAACCTAAAACAACATCCACTTACCAGCTCCCGGCTCCCTGGATCAGAGAGCTTCAGTCTGGTTGGCCGAGTCCCTGCTCAGACTGACATCGAGGGGCCTCTGGGCCACTGTGTTCTCTTCTGGAGCTCAGGGTCCTCTTTCATGCTCATTCCTGTGACTGGCAGAGCACAGTCCCGGATGTCCCTGCTGGCTGCCCCTTGCAGGGCTCTCTCGACTTCCAGAGGCTGCTTGCTTTCCTCTCCATATGGACCCTCCATCTTCATGCTACCGTGGCGTACCCCCACCTCTTCCGGCTTCCTGGTTCGCAGCTCCCTCCCGGCTTTTAAAGGATGTGTGCACTCAGGTAAGGCTGCCCGGATCATCTTCATCTCTGAAGTTAACTGACTTGGGACTTCATCACATCTGCTGGGAAGGGTCCCAGCAATACCTAGATTCCTATCTGAAGAGCCAGATGAAGGGAATCCAGGAGCATCTTTATGACTCCGCCCCCCACAGCATCCTCGGCACACACGCCGCAATACGCATGGGGAGACAGGGATGAGGGTGCACGCTGCAGAGCTAGGTAGGAAACCACGAAACCCACCTGCACGTCCATTAGCAGGAAACAAAATCTATCTGCTACACTACAGCCACACTCCGGAACATTCCACGGGGACTGGGTGGCTCAGTCGTTAGGTGTCTGCCTTTGGCTCAGGTCATGATCCCGGGGTCCTGGGATCAAGCCCCGCATCAGGCTCCCTGCTCAGCGGGAAGCCTGCTTCTCCCTCTCCCACTCCCCCTGCTTGAGTTCCCTGTCCCAGTCACATAAATAAATCTTCTTAAAAAAGAAAAAAAGAAAGAAAGCAGAGCCGCAGAGCACATTTTCACCTGCTGAATCTATGTAGAGGGCCACGGCTTTCTCCCGGGATTCAGAGCGCCAGCCCCAGAGCAAGGCTGCCTGACTTAGTCTCTGCCTCTTGCCTTCCTAGTTGTGCAAGCTTGGTGATTGTCAGAAACTTTCTGTGCCTCGGTTTCCTCGTCTGTAAAAGTGAGACGATGGTCCTAGTGCCACCGCACAGGGATGGTGTGGATTAATTACAAGAGTGCAGTACCAGCTGCTGGGCTCTCGTCTGGAGCTGAACGCCGAACACGGGGCAGCTCTCACCAGCACTGCGATTGTGAACATGGCGCTCACTTCCGACCTGCCCATGAGGACTCTATTCGGCATGACGTGTTCCGGGGCGTCAGGGTCTCGTATTCTGCACATCCAGATGTGGATCTTTTTCCTCTGCTATAGACAGAGATATAGGATGTTTCCACTCTTATTTATACCAATAAGGCAAGTGTCAGAGCAATCAGGCATTTTACTGTTACTTTTAGGCAAGGGTTTCTGGATGTTATGTATGTGGCTAGGAGACAGATATGTATGTCTACTCCTCGCAAGCCGTACAGACCTGGCACGTGCGGGTTGGTTACGTGTGCTCAGCTCACCACGCCGGCATTAGAGGGATGGGATCTCAGTAGAGTTCACAACGGACTTGAGTCTCCTGGACACGGGACTTTCAGGAGGTCTCGGGCAAACCGGGGAAGCTGGTCACCCCAGAGACAGCTCTGGTGAGGGTTCCCCAACCACACACACAGCCCACCCGGGAATGTGACTCTGCAGTCAGGATCTGGGTTCAGATCCCGGCTCCATCCCTCAGTTGTCAGGCAAGATAATTAAGTCACAGTGCCTCCCAAAGCTCCATGGCAAAGTGGGACCGATTATCAACCCAGGCTCCATGGTAGTGAAGACTAAGTGAGCCAGTAAGTAGAAAGCACCTAGAGTCATGCCTGGCCCATAGCAAGCACTCAGTACGCTTCTGCATATCGTTACTAGTGTCTCTGCCACCATGCTCACTAGCTATTTAAGTATTTTTATATCTACACATTCTTAAAAGGCTTAAACGCATTTACTGTAAAATGCAATTGCATATCACTACCCTAATTGGAGAGCTAGAGCTTACAGCCATAAATAGAAGGTGACTGTAAACATAAACACAGACCTGTTTTCCGAGTCGAGGAAGCTGAGGCCCCACTTACGGAGTGCAGACACCCCTGGGAAATCCGGCCAATCTGGACAAGTGCAAACGGGCTAGGAGACAGCAAAAGACAAGATGAGGTAGGATCCACGGCTGGCCTGTGGACTCCAGGCCAGATCTAAGCACACCATGCCCGCTGTAGGGCCCTTAAGGAAGAGCCAGTAGGACGGATGCCCGCGTGGCTCTGTCGGTGGAGAATCCGACTCTTGATTTCGGCTCAGGTCAGGCTCTCAGGGTCGTGAGATCCAGCCTCATGTCAGGCTCTGCACTCAGCCAGGGGTCTGCTCGAGATTCTCTCTTTCCCTCTCCCTCTGCCCCTACACGTGACTCTCCCTCTCCCTCTCCAGGGAGGTGGGGGTGGGAAGGAAGAGCCAGTAGGAGGCAGTAATTTTCCACAGCTTGAGATAAAATGCCTCTGTTCTCACCTAATTTGGACCTCCTGCAAGCAGCCTGGGATCATGTTTGGTACGAGCCCCCGCACAACCCCTACCCCTTAGACAAGTCATGTCACCTTTCTGAGCCTCAGTGACACCCTTGGGAAAATAGGCACAGAGGCACCTGCCTGTCAGGATTTTCATCACCCTGCAAGGTGACCAGAGAGATGACGGGAGAGACGTAAACACACCTTACAGCTTTGAAGCCATTCAGGAAGCACTCGTGCTCACCACCTGGCCTGGTCTCAAGGTCTCAAGAATCATTCCATGGCAGCTTCTCATCATGTGGCCATTCCCAAACTATCCCATATCCCCAGCCTCAGTGGCCTGGATGAGCCAAGTAGGTATAGAAGCAGAAAGCTCTTCCGAAGGCCAGGAATGAAGGGAGACTAACTTTACCACTTTAAGGTTATTGTCCTTTTTTTTTTTTTCCCCTCGTCTGTACTTGAAAATCTGGTCTCCCACTTAAAAATACTTCAAACACTGAGCTTGAATCACGGTATGAACTTCAAGCGACAGGATCATAATCCAATTCCAGCACCTGCTCATGGTCTCCCATGACGGAATAATACATTCATTAATAGCTCTCCCCTCCTTTAACCATAACATTCCTTGCTAAAAATAAACACAAACACCAAGATCCAGGGTGGCTGAGAGCCGAACCAGACCTCCAGCTGGCAGGTGGCAGCCTTGGGTGGAACGTGAGAGGCGGGGGACAGTGGGCGTGTCCAAATCCAAGCCGGCCCCAACCCTCTGATCTGTTATTATCCACCAGGCCCTGCCCCTGTTTTATCTGGCATCATCCTCCCCACGTTTTTGCAAATGAGGTGTTTTTACCGTGACTGCCCATTCACAGATAAAGAGACTGAGGGTCAGAGAGTTCCCTTGACTTGCCTGCCCAAGACAGAAGAGCGAGGCGATGTCAGAAGCCCATGCAAACCCTGCTCTCTCCACTTTACAAGTGTGTGTGACTGTGTCCGTGTGTGTGTCCTTTCCCACAAAATAGGTAATCATCTGTGTTTCCCTCCTCCTCCTCCTCCTGTTCTCCCTCCAGCGTGGGCATCCAGGCAAGGCAGAAGGCCTCTCATAGGATTATGACAGATCAGCTGTGCATGTCTATATGCTCAGAGCTCCCGCTACAAAGAGGGCTCTGCTTTCTGCCTTCTGGAGCTGAAACTGTCTTCGTGGAAGATCTGGAAAGTCATATAAATAGCTCGGGTACACACCAACAGCCACCTTCAAGCTCTGAAGTTACACTGTCCTCCCCTGAAATAACTCAGGGATTCGGGGAACAAAAGGGCCTACACTTCCGGTCTCTCCCACCCCGTAACAGTGAGGACACACTGTCCAGAAATCAACTTCATCCTGCTCCCGGGCTCTCCCTCACTCATCCCTCCAGGCTCTCCCAGTCCATCAGTCCCATTTTGCAGGTAACAAGCTTGAAGATCAAGGAGTGTCTGTTCTCAAGTTAACAGATGGGCAAACTGAGGTCCACAGAAAGTGTATTGGTAAATGTGATAGTTAATTTTGTGGGTCGATTTGAGTAAGCTGTGGTGTCTGTTTCTTTTGGTCAAACACTAGTCTAGACGTTGCTGGGAAGATACCATGTAGTTGTGATTAACGTTGATGTTAGGTAAAGATTACTGGCCATCCTGTGGGTGGGCCTCATCTAATCAGTTGAAGGCCCTCTGAGCAAAACCTGAGCTTTCCTAGAGAAGAAATTCTACCTCAAGCCTGTAGCATAAACACTCAGCCTGAACTTCCAGCCTGCTGGCCTGCCCTTTGGATCTGGGATTTTTCAGCCTCCACCATCATATAAACCAATTCCTTACAAATAAAAAAAAAAAAGACTTTAAATATATTGGATTTCATGCATATTTCTGTATGCTACATATATGTAATAGATTTTATATATATATTTCTGTGGAAGATCAATGGAACAAATCAAAACAGAGCCCAAGAGGTGGGGAGGACAAGAGGACTCATGGGAATGAAGCACCACTCTGTCCTGGAGCTCCTGCCTGTGTTATCTTGATAAAGCCTCACCCACAACCCACAGAGCCAGCTTCTGCCCTTTCCTCGGGGCTCAGAGAACTTGAGTGACCCGCCCTGGGTCACACAGCTGGAAATCAAACCCGTCCCAGCCACCACCACTGTCCCTACTCCCCAAATAACGTGCTGCCGGCAGGGAAGTGGTACCCAGGAGTTGGGCGGGGGGGTGCGCATCATTCCCTTCCAGGATCCCAAGTGGAACACCTCAAGTCCTTCTATGAAAAGTCCGTGAGGTCAGAAACCAACCTGTTTTCAGTGGCACAAAACAGAAAACCCACCTCAAACTCCCTTCAGCAGTAAAGGGCACGTCTTAGTCCATGAGTGTGGGAAGCCCAGCAGCAGATCTTCACATGTGGGTGGAGAACGGGAGGCAGTGGCACCTCCCCCAGAGGGTGCCTGTCCTCCTCCCATCCTGGCACAACCCTCCCAGGCTCTCCACCGTGGCCCCGGACACTTCCAGCCTTCATGTGAAGCTAGCGGTTCCTGTGAAAAGAGAAATCCTCTGCTGTAGTTTGAAGTGTTGGGATGGAGACCCCGGGCTCTGCTCTCCTTTCTTGCCTGAACTGAGATGAAACCCGAGTGGTGGTCAAGAGCCACACTGCCTAGGTTCAAGTCCCTGCTCCATCATTGACCTGCTGGATCCCTTAGACAACAGTCTCAACCCCTCTGTGCCCCCATTTTTCCACCTATAAAATGGAGATAATAATTATACTTCTTTCAAAGGCCTGTGGTGATTAAGAACAGGAGGCTTTACATCTATAAAATGCTTACAACAGTGTCCAGCACACAGTCTGCAGAATATGCACGTGATCGTTAATTAAAATACTGGAGCTAGCGTCCAAATATAGTATTTTGACAGGCCTGGGCTGCCCCTCTTTACCTGGAACCCAGATCTGCCCTCCCCCCCCGAGAGCCACAAGAATTAAAAGGCACAGGATGATTCTCCAAAAGAAAATGGATCGCATGGTTTCACTTACTTGCGGTGCATGAGGGGTAAACTGGAGGACAGTGGGAGAAGGAAAGTAAATGGGAACTAGGGTAATCTAGGGAGGGAAACGAAACAACAGAGACTTTGAACACAGAAACAAACTGAGGGACTTGGAGGGAGGGGGGTGGAGGGATGGGAGAGCCTGGTGGTGGGTACTGGGGACACCTAAAGTGTGGAGCACTGGGTGTAGGGAATGGGGAATGAATCTTGGAACACTGGAAAAAAAAAATTTTTAGTAACAATAAAAAAAAAAAAAGAAAAGAAAATGGATTTGCTGTTAACAAAAGGAAGAAGAATGGCAGGTAGAAGGGCCAGAATACCAGCGGCCTAACAGAGTGGCCTCAGGGGAAACGCCACAGCGCCTGATTATCTTCTTCCCTGTTGGGTACAAACCTGAGGTCGAAAGCAGCCTTAAATTGGAAAGAAAAAATACCCTAATTATGTGCAAGGATAAAGTAAAGCAGGTCACTCTGTCCTGCCACTACGGCTTTCTTTGTGCCTATTCCCGCTGAAAATGAAACCAGTAAAAATCACACATTTAAAAAGCCATTCATTTACTCATTCAACAGGCATTTAATGAGTCCTAGAGATGGGTTTCCCTGAGAGTGACCTGCCTGAAGCTTCAGGGGCTGCCTCCCAGATGGGTCTCTTCCAAAGCCTTCTGCCTCATTTGTTATTTGTAATTCTGTATTATTTTACTTAGAGAGGTCATCCCTCAAACTGCAGAAGCTTGAGGCTGCACAAATTTTGGATTTGCTCTCTGTGAGCTCCTGTTAAGTGCCTGGGGCAGAAGGACTACGCTGCAGAGAGGAATGGAAACGGGAGCCCGTCATCGAGGAGCGCCCTCTCCTGGCGGACACTGGGAATGAGCATGAGAAGACGGGCTGTTCTTTCATTCATCCACTGAACTAAATGAACATGTATCCAGTACCTGTCATGTAGGAAGCACCAGGGATCCTGGGATGCAAAGTCCTAGGAAGGCTCTTCTCTCAGGTGCTTATAATCAATCGATCAACCAATCAACCAATACCAAAAAATCAGTACCAAAAAAACAAAGAGGATGAGGAGGTAAGGAATGATTAGAGGAATACTTACAATGGTCGGTCAGACCAGGCTTCTTCGAGGAGCGGTGCTGGTTTATGAACACGGGGAAGCTGCAGCTGTGTCAAGGGGGGTAAGGAGTCCCAAGCAGAGCAGAGTGCGTGCCAAGGCCCTGTGAAAGGCCTGACCCCCGTCCAGCAGAGAGAAGGCCAGGATGGCTGGGACGAACAGAGCCAGGGGGGGCGAGAGTCATCAGATGAGGTCACAGGTGGAGACGCTAGATACTATAGGGCGCTACTGCCAGGGTGAGAGGGCTGGAGCCTGACTTTGGAAGCCACTGAGGTTTAAGGCAAGGGAGTTGCATGATATCAGGAACATTATAAAGAGAGCTCCCTGGCTGCTGTGAAGACAGCATATTGTCAGGTGGGAGAAAAGACCAACTCAGGAGCTTCTGCTCCTGTCTGGGGTCAGTAAACACCTCCCGAAGTTCTGACAACCTCCTGTTGCAGGTTGTGGGGAAACAGGCCGCTCAGATGTTACTGGAGAGCGTGCAAAAGTGCCCAGCTCCTACGGAGGGGAATTTGGCAATTCCTAGGAAAATTCCACATGCATTTATCCAGACTCCAAATCCTACTCCTAAACACGTATCCCCAACATACTCTGGCAGAAAGACAAAGGGCACACGACACTACTCACTGCAGCATCACTTACGACAGCACAAGACTGGGGATCACCAGTCCTGCGGCGTTAGAAGGAGCCTGGTTAATACTGTATGCTGACCCGAACCCATTCACGACACAGCTCTCAAAGCAAGGGGCAGAGCCTTACTACGCAGAGACTACTGCGATGTATTATTAAACAAAACAGCAAGGTAGAGAAAAATCTGTCTATTTTGCTGCCATTTAGCGAAGAAAAGAGCTGGAATAGGAACAGATGTTTTTTAATGGGAAGATAAAGCAAAACCAAGAATGACTACCTACCAAGGGAGGGAGGATACAGTTGAAGGGGGAAGAGAGAAACTAGATGTCGCTGAACAACTTGTTTCAATCTGACTTTACAATACTGTGCTATTTTAAATAATACATTGTTTTTATTTAAAAGTTAAATGTTATTTTTTTTCAGATTTTATTTATTTTAGAGAGAGATGGAGAGAGCATGTAATCAGGGGGAGAGGCAGAGGGAAAGAATGGCAAGCAAACTCCCCACGGAGCACGGAGCCTGGAGCCCGACACAGGGCTCAGTGCCAGACTCGGAGATCATGACTTAAGCCAAGATCAAGAGTCCAACACTTGGGGTGCCTGGGTGGCTCAGTTGCTTAAGTGACTGCCTTAGGCTCAGGTCATGATCCTGGAGACCCGGGATCGAGCCCCACATCGGGCTCCCTGCTCCGCAGGAAGCCTGCTTCTCCCTCTCTCACTCCCCCTGCTTGTGTTCCCTCTCTGGCTGTGTTTCTCTCTGTCAGATAAATAAAATCTTTAAAAAAAAAAAAAAAGAGTCCAACACTTGACCTACTGAGCCAACCAGGTGCCCCTAAAAATTAATTTAGGTTTTAAAATTGTTTTAGTTGGGCACCTGGGTGGCTCAGTTGGTTGGGCGACTGCCTTCGGCTAAGGTCATGATCCCGGAGACCCGGGATCGAGTCCCACATCGGCCTCCCTGCTCGGCGGGAAGCCTGCTTCTCCCTCTCTCACTCCCCCTGCTTGTGTTCCCTCTCTTGCTGTGTTTCTCTCTGTCAAATAAATAAATAAAATCTAAAAAAAATAAAAATAAAATTGCTTTAGTTCCTCAAAATTATAAACAAAATGAAACCAATGAGCCTGTGTCTTGAGTTGGTGGCATCACCACACGGAAAAAAGGTGAGTCGAGTGACTCTAAAACAGCGATTTTGGGGGTTCCTGGGTGACTCAGTTTGGCGTCTGCCTTCTGCTCAGGTCTTGATCCCAGGGTCCTCGGATTGAGCCCCATGTCAGGCTCCCTGCTTAGAGGGAGCCTGTTTCTACCTCTCCTCCCCACTCACGCTATCACTATTTCTGTCTCTTTCTTTTTTTTTTTTTTTAAAGCCGCCACCCAGGCGTCCCTGTCTCTTTCTTAAGTAAAAAAAATAAAATATTTGGGGGAAAAATAGTGATTTTTTAAGCATCCCTACTAAACACATGAAGGACAAAAAAGGGACGGCAAACAAGTCTATTAATCAGTATAAATAAAGTCTCTTTAATCAGATCACCATGGGGAGTGTTTTTCCTGAGACCATTCTTTGCATGATAAAATAAAGCAAATGAGTAACTATGTAGGTTTCCTGGGAAATCTAGAACTTGGGTGTAGAAGAAAGGCACGGATATAAGATTGGGGAGGTTATGAGAAAATCTACTCGCCCTGAGTTGACACTAGAAGTCTCGGTTTTGGGGCACCTGGGTGGCTCAGTCGGTTAAGCATCTGCCTCTTGGTTTTGACTCAGCTCATGATCTTAGGGTTGTGGGATCCAGCCCCACATGGGGCTGTGCACTCAGTGGGGTGTCTGCTTGAGAGTCTCGTCCTCCCTACCCAACCCCTTTGCCCACTTGTGCTCTCGATAATTTTTTTAAAGAAAGTCTCATATAAACTCAAGATGTATTTTTATCTCCAAAAAAAAAAAAAACCCTAGCACTCACACTGTGGACTCTAAGTACTGATTTCTGCCAGAAGAAACCAGGGGTCAACATGGAAATTTCTGATTCTCTGTCTGAGGCAGAAGACGAGAAGTAGGAAAAGGGAATTATAAAGTAGCTGTCAGTGAACAGCAGAATAAAACAAGAGAGTGAATGGACACTGAAACCAAGAGAGGCACGTGTTCTAAGAAGGTGGGAGTTGAAAATTATCAAGAACAGCAGCAACATTTAAAAAAAAAAAATTGTTCTGTAGACTACCAAAGGAAGAAAAAATAACACAGCCAGAAAAAAACAGATCCAAATCCTGCCATCTGCGTACTCACCTCTAATAGGAACCTAGCATTTGGAAAAGGCAGGTGAAAAAGACACATTCTTTTCCTTGTGCTTCGCATCTGCACGTGGTAACATTTAAGCAGGAGAGCATCATCTCAGCTCCGCAGATCCAGGTGAGGCAGTGAGGACCCCGTCTCTGGAGGTGATCAAGTTAAGGAAGGAAGACAATCCTTTGGGGATGCTACAGAGGTGATCCAGCCTTGGCTAGCACAAGAAGTCTCCCCAGAGCAAGAAAGCAATATGACCTAGTACATGTGTTCCAGAATGTTCCAGGCTGATCCGTGGAGCTTCTGTAGTCTGCCCCTTGTATCCTCCAGCTCCAAGATACTGTAATTCCATAGTGTTTGCTTTGGATAAAAGACCCCGAGTCCCTTCCACGGAGCACTCCTCCAGGTATTTCTCTCCATCTGCCAGTGTGTCTGTCACCCGTGCATTCTTCCAGGATCAGCCGCAGAAAAACGAGCAAAAGGAGGCTTTTATGAACACCACCAGCTGCGCAGGCCAGCCCCAGGCCCTTCTGCAGACTCCAGCCACATAATGATGGAGAAGCAGGCCCGGAGCACATCTGTGGGATGGAAAGGAAATGATCAATCCTCCACTGTGGCTCTGTGTGAATCAGGGCTCCCCAGAAGAATGGAACCAATGGGAAAGATGCAAGTCTGTAGAAAGAGGTTTGTTAGTGTGGAGATTCTTTAAAAAATTAAAAATAGAGCTACCCTATGACCCTGCAATTGCACTACTGGGCATTTATCCCAAATGTAGTGAAAAGAAGGGCCTTACGTACCCCAATGTTCATCACAGCAATGGCCACAATCGCCAAACTGTGGAAAGAACCAAGGTGCCCATCAACAGATGAATGGATAAAGAGGATGTGGTCCATATATACAATGGAATACTATGCCTCCATCAGAAAGGATGAATATCCAACTTTTGTAGCAACATGGACTGGATTGGAAGAGATTATGCTGAGTGAAAAAACCAAGAAGAGAAAGTCAAGTATCGCATGGTTTCACTTACTTGCGGTGCATGAGGGGTAAACTGGAGGACAGTGGGAGAAGGAAAGTAAATGGGAACTAGGGTAATCTAGGGAGGGAAACGAAACAACAGAGACTTTGGACACAGAAACAAACTGAGGGACCTGGAGGGAGGGGGGTAGGGGATGGGAGAGCCTGGTGGTGGGTACTGAGGGCACCTATTGCATGGAGCACTGGGTGTGGGGAATGGGGAATGAATCTTGGAACACTGGGAAAAAAATTTTTAATTTAAGTAATAAAAAAAGAAAGAAAGAAAGAGGTTTGTTAAGCAGGACTGGCTCACATGACTTTAGAGCTGAGAAGTCCCATGATCTGCCACTTGCCGGCTAGAGGCCCAGGAAAGCCGGCTGCACGGTTCCAGTCCAAAACCGAAGGCCTGAGAACCAGGGGAGCCACTGGTGTGAGTCCCGGGTCGGAGTCTGAGGGCCTCAATTAAGGGGCGTAAGAACTGTCATCAGGGCTGTGGCAATAGCTTCATAACTTGGTAAACTCACTAAAAAAAAATCACTGAATCATACACTTGAAATGGGTCAGTTATACAATGTGGAAAATATGCTTCAATGAGCTTATTTTTTTAAGTGGTGGTACCAAAGGGCTCTAGGGGATCAGCTAGGAGAAATTCCAATGTCAGAAAAATAGGTAAGAAGACCCTGGCAGAGGGAACATTAGCTCAGTGGCAGTCCCCAGATGTTTACAAGTGATTTTAGGCAAGATAATGTCCTGTTTTATTAAGTTGGTAGTAGAGGGCTATGAAGAGAGATGAGTGACCAGGTGGACCAGGACATCATTGGTAACAGGTTTGGAGTAACTCAAATTTATACCTGTTTTGTTTGAAAACTTTTAGGGGGAAAAATTATCCAGAATGTCAAGTGACTATTTCTCCATGGTTGATTAGTAGTGACTGGCTAGAGCACTGTGTTGGGATTGATTAGTGATGTCTTCCAGGGAGCCAGGAGTAGGAGAACAAGCAGGTGTGCCATTTATTTGCCAGCCCAGCTTAGACACTCGAAATCATTGCCCTAGCACAAGAGGGAGATGCCTGAGATACCTGGGAGGCAGGGAGAGCAGAATCCTCTTGTCCTGGATCCAGCAGAGAATAAAGTCCCAACGCAAAGGGAGCTTCTGTAGTCTGTTAATGCTTCTAAAACCTAGAAGAGAATCTTTTTCCCTAGGAATCTTGCTCGCACTGACGCTGCACTAAAAAGAAAACATTCACTGAAACCAGAACCTCTAAGGAGTCCCACTGACACACTTAACCTACCAAATGCGCATTTCCATGGAAGGAAAACCACAGAGCAATGAGTGTGAACCCATCTCCCTGCAATCCATTTGTGCAGTTGGAAAATTTTTCCCCACCTCTTTTTTATGAAAATCTATCATTCCATAGAAAAGTTCAAATAATAATAGGATCATAAAAAAAAATACGGATAGAGATGATCAAACATGGCAGAGTGTTAACGACGGTTAAATCTAGATGAATCTTGGTGTTTATGAACCAAGATTCATCTAGATTTATCAGTCGTTAACACTCTGTCATATTTGATTATCTCTGTGCACATTTTTTCCGCTAAGTTATTTGCAAATAACTGGCAGCATCATGACATTTTATACCCTACATACCTCAGCGTATGTTTCTCAAGAACTGGGGCGCCTGGGTGGCTCCGTTGGTTAAGCGACTGCCTTCGGCTCAGGTCATGATCCCGGAGACCCAGGATCGAGTCCCACATCGGGCTCCCTGCTCGGCGGGAAGCCTGCTTCTCCCTCTCTCACTCCCCCTGCTTGTGTTCCCTCTCTGGCTGCGTTTCTCTCTGTCAAATAAATAAAATCTTTAAAAAAAAAAAAAAAAAAAAGTAAAGAAAGAACTATCACGTTCACCAACATCACCACCGTGCAATAGGACCATCAGCGTGCCCACAAGATTTAACCAGACAATTCTAGTACCTTATAGGCAGTCTATGTGAAAATCTCCCAGTACCCCTAGGAATGTTCTTTTCGTTTAATCAATCCAGAATCCAGTCAAGTCATCATGTACTTAGTCATGTACTTAGTCATCATGCCTCCTTAGTCTGCATCACCTAGGAAGGTCTGGCTGCCTAGAGTTCACTTCCACTCATTGGTGCTGCTTCGGAGTCTAGGCTAGCTGTCTTGTGTCTTGCAGAAGGGCCTCCTCTTTCTGAAAGGGGCACAGCTCTTCGAGAAGGCTTTATCAAACACATCAATTTCCCAACATCTTTCCCACCCTTCCACCTGCAATTATGAGATTTCAGTAAACATCCTATGCACGGGTGATTCGATTCCAATTCTCCAGTTAAAAATGGATTCAAGGCACCCATCTCTTCTCTACACGCTTCCCTCCTTAGAAGTGGCCACCAACTACAAGGTGTGCCTCTTCGGCCCGGCTTCAAGTCAAGGGAAGGTCATGTGGCTGGCCTCCGCCTACCAAAGAGGAGAGAAAATCCGCTCAGGTTTGGGGCTGTTGGTATAGTTTTGGCGCCTTTCTTGCTGCTTTATTAATTCTAGTGGGTGTTTCATAACAGGTGACAGCTTTGCCCTTTAATTGCTGAGGGATTTTAATTTTGCACTGCTGTTTGCTGTTCAAAATGATTTTACCTTAGTTCATAAACACCTGCATCCCAGGGACTTAGGGTTAGAAAAGCAAACTTCCAGGCTGTATGAGTTCCAGGCTGTATCACACACACACACACACACACACACACACACACACACACACACACACACACCTTTCAAGTGGGGCCATATATCCCACATCGTGAGGCTCATATCACCTTAAGCATTTGGGGCAATCTCTGTAATTGCTTACCTGATACTCTTCTTCAAACCAAATTGCTTTTCTTACTGAAATAAATAACTCTTCCAATAAGATCTTCTATCACTATTAATGGAAAACTGGCACGATTTTCCATAAGCGGCAGTAAAAAGCAGCAGAGCCTGAGGCTTGCTCCATCTTATTTAAATGGGAGATCGGCAGGAGTTCAAGACAGAGGACAGTGAGCCAAGAGTGTCGGCTTCGAGGCATCAGAGGAACAGGAAAGACCTGAAAAAGGATTTTCCGCCACAAGACTTGCAGTTCTTTCATGTCTGGTCCAATGACTGCCTGGGGTGATCTTTCTTGCCCCCAGGATAGTGCACACTCCCCACTTTGAGAAACACAGTCTTCTTATTTGGGGTGGCTTCTTTCGCTCTATTTTTCTTAATCCTCTCTTCGGAGAACAAGCCTTATGTTCAGTGACCTATCCTAGCATCAGCTTGGAAAAGCCAGTCATCACATCGCTGAAAAACCAAAACGAATGAATAGTGATAACAGAAAAAAATTGATCTCACCTGGCTTTTTTTCCCCCCCACTTCTTAAATGTAGCCACCAGAAATTTTTAAATTGCTTGTGCAGGGGCGCCTGGGTGGCTCAGTCAGTTAAGCATCTGACTTTGGCTCAGGTCATGATCCCAGGGTCTTAGGATTGAGCCCCACGTTAGGCTCCAATCTCAGCAGGGAGTCTGCTTGTCCCTCTGCCCCTTCTCCCAGCTCGTCTTCTGTCTCTCTCTCCTCCCTCAAATAAATACATAAAATCTTTATAAATAAATACACCACATATGCAGGTTGCGTCTGTGGCTATGTTGTAATTCCGCTGGACAGAGCGGCTGGTTCTCTCTGAGTCAGTAGCACAGTCCCCAAGGTGGAGCCCACAGGGACAGCAAAGAGAAGAGAGACTTAAGTCTTCAGGTGCTCCCTTCCTAGTCCCCACCGCACCCTCCGATCAAAGAATCTCAGATGTGCGCCACACCTTAAAGATTACCAGGCAGCCCACGGCAGCCCGGAGCCCTGTAGAGGCAGGGCACTTAGTGGACATGCCCCTGGGGTTTGCTGGGGGTTTTTTGGTTAATAAAGCGACTCTCTGTGTGACCATGAGTGACACTGGGAGCCAGACACCCCAGGTGGAGCAGGTAACAGGTTTATCTGAAAGGAAACGTGCACCAAACTGGGTGCCGGATGGGCTTCCTGTGGCCAGCAGCTGGGCCGCTTCAAACTTATTCTCTCACAGTTCTGGAGATGGGACGTCGAAACCCAGGCGTCGGCAGGGCTGGTTCTCCGGGAGGCTTCTCTCCTAGTGCCGGGTGGCCGCCGCGAGCTTCAGCCCTTCCCTGGCCGGAGTGTCCGTGTCCCTCCCAGTCCCTTCTCTCGCCATCATCACACGGCGGTCTGTGCTGTGTCCCCTCCTCCAGGTCTGGGTCTTCTCCCCTCTCAAATCCACCGTTCACCAGAGTTGGGGCCAAGACCAACCAGATAATCCGGAATGATCCCATTGCAAGATCTTTAATTGACTTACACCTGCCAAGATCCTTTCTCCCACTAAAGTCGTGTTCACCTGTCCTGGGGAGCAACTCGCCTTTTGGGGGAGCTACCCGTCAAGGCACTGCGGGCACCCAACACAGTCTCCCGGCAGGAACCGCCGTCAGCCTGTGGGAGAAGAGTGGCCAGGGGTGATGAAGCCTCGGACATGTGCCTGGTGCCATGCAAAGTCATGTCCACTCCTTGGCTCCTTTATCCCATTCAGTTTGCTCTGGCTCAGCACGTGAAAGTGTGGCTGACATTTCCCCGGGGCGGTAAGAACCTGTACAGCAATGACACGGGAATTAATAAGTGGCACCATCAAGACGGGGACAGGAGCAGGCGCCCTCCCTCCTCCGCCATCCATTCTCCTGTGCCAATCCATAATTTGATCACCTTAAAAGATGTAAAGGAATAACCCTGCCAGGAGAGGCATCCCTTTTATCTTCTCCAAGGCTCTCATTCAGCTGGGGACAAAGTTTCAGAAATGAACTGTGGTTTGTTTCCTTAAAATTCCTATAATGATGTAAGGTTTGTTTGCCCGGGGTGTGGGGGGTAGAAATAAATCTTTTCCAAAGTTCCAGATTTTCAACAACACTTGCACCAAGTAGAAGTAATAGTAGCAAAATAATAACAACGGCAACAAGAAACAGCCCCTCCGTGCCCCATCCTTCTGGAGCTGGCGTTCTGCAGCCTGAGACTAAGGGAGACAGAGCCAGAACCGCAGAGCTGGAACCCTGGGGGAGCTCACAGCCCAGAGGGAAGGCAGGGGAGTGGAGGAACGGGGACCAGGAGCGTGCACGAGCAGCCTGCCAGCGGTCTGGAGCTGCACAACCACGGAGAGCCAGCTTGCACGTAAGAGACCTCGGAGAGCCGCCCACACCAACATGATACTGCCCCCAACTACGAACATTCCTCGGAACAGCTCTAGGACACAAAAGAGCTGATGCATGTGTGGACCCTCGGAGCTGTCTCTGCCTGTGTCACCTCGGTTAGCCCTGACAGCCACCCCAGGCACCTGGGGCTACCATTCACAGCCAGCCCACCTCACAGCCTGCTGTGGAAAGACCTTTTGGGGCTGGCAGCCAAAGCTTCCCTGCTGCCCCCCCTCCCCCGATGTGTGGTCACCACAAAGAAAAATATTGAAAGTTCCAGTCCTTGAGATTTTCCTTCCCAATGCACATTTCTGGTGCTACAGAAAATATTTTGACATCTGCTCATAGCTGGTTCTAACAAGTACCTTTCTCTTCCTCATGCTATATGAAATGCGAAAATTAGATAGAAGGAGCAGCCCTTGCAGGGAAGGGTGGAAGGACAGGACAGCGTACAACTCAGGAACCAGACTGCCGTCACTCTGCTGGGTGGCCTCGGATGAGAGCAACAGTGCCTCTGCCTCAGTTTCTCCACCTGCTGTAAGGGGAGAGGCGATAATCAGGCCGTTGTGGGAATTAAATAACTGAAGGTGACAAAGCAGGACCCAGGAAACTTGTTCAGTGCAGAACCGACTCTGCCACAGAGGAAAAGCAGCTGCAGAAAATACGTAAGTGAATGGGCCTATGTTCCAATAAAACTTTGTTTACAAAAGCAAACCGTTGGCCAGGATTTGGCTTATGGGACTGCAGCGTGCTGACAACGGGCCTGGCTTCGAATCCCAATTGTGCCTCTTAGAAGCTGTGTGAATTGATGCAAGTTACTTAACCTCTCTTATCTTCAGCCTTCTCATCTGTAAACTGGTGTAAATAATAGAACATACCTCTTAGGGCTAAAGGAAAGACCTGTGAGATACTGCTTGCAATCCCCTGAGCACGGAACCTGGCACATGGAAAAGACACCACCAGCATCAGCCCCTTCCACTGCTAATAGAAACTGCGGTCTCTCCTAAGTCTTCTGGGCATGGTCAGCCCCGACCCCCACAGCCCACCCTCCATCACTGTGGGACCGCATGGGACTGCTTGTTTCTTCACCACCCTCCTCTCAGGAGCAGCCTGAGCTGGCAATGGCATAGTCTGGCACACAGAGGGGCTCAACAAACACCCACCAGGATAAACGCCTACACAGACCTTGTTCCTAAGTCCCAAGGTGAACCAGACCCAAATGTGAATTTTACCT
The DNA here is from genome assembly GCA_004023965.1 of Spilogale gracilis. NCBI lineage: Eukaryota > Metazoa > Chordata > Mammalia > Carnivora > Mephitidae > Spilogale > Spilogale gracilis. Next base: position 56,853 of record PITA01001734.1, read on the forward strand.
CCCAAATAAAGCCAGAGAAAAGCCAAACAGAGATGAATAAATCCTCTTTGGTCAGTCTGCCTTGGCCTCATGAAAAAACAGAGTCAGATGTGGAAAGCGGGGGAAGGGAGACACAAAAGTATGCTTTGAGCCACTCAGCAGGTTCAAGGAAGAAGTAGAATTCAGAGTTTGTTTTCAGGCTCCTGGCTTAGTCACAGTATCCCTCTCCTTTCTCCCTCACTCGGCCAGCCCACAGACCAGTGTCCCCCTCCCCCAGCCGAGGTGGGGTTTCACCGATGCTGGTGGGCTAGACAGGTGAACCCAGATTTAATGTCTTCTGCTTGATCATCCCAGCCAATGTTGAACCCCTCCAGTTTAGTCCACTGCCCTGCACAGCCATGGCTCGAAAATACGTTCGCTCATGAAGGTGGGCTCCAAGGAACCAGGGTTGGGATGCTCATGGAACTGTAGCACAGGAGCAGGGCGGGGAAGTGACAGGCTCTGATTCTGCAAAGGGCTCTCTGAAAGGATCCCAGCTTATTAGAGATGCCCTCTTCTCAATTTATCCTCAGGATCTAGAACCTCCCGTGTGTCACTCTAACAATAAAGACGAATAGCAGCTAAATCATTAATTTTATATATCATGTGACAGCTCCTGAGACAAGATCTGGCTTAAGCTTCACAACAAGGAGGTAATAGAGCCCTGCTCCAAACTTTAGCAAGACACATAGCTTTGGCACTCAGGTAAGAGATGAGATTTCCCAGCCTACCTTGCAACTGGATGTGACCATGTGACTAGCTCTGACCATTGGGAACTCAACAGAGCTGATGGGTTTCCATGTCACCTCCTTAAGCGGGAGTTTAGTCCCCGTTCCATCACTGTGCTACTGATGAACCCTATTGGCCATACTGATATTAGCAGAGTATGAAGTAGAGGGGATCTGGGTCCCTGAATGACTTCACAGAGATGCCACCCTTGACACACTCACCTTCACTCTTGTGTGAAAGACAGAATACACTTCTGTACACTTAAAATGGCTGCATGCTGGGGCCTCTTTGTTACAGCCTTATACCCTAACTGATACAGCCTTAGTGCTCTAATGAGCATGTCAGTTTGGCAGAGAAGGGACTGAGTCTCCGAGTGGTTAAGTTACGTGCCCAAGAGCATGCAGATGAGATGCGCCTGATCAGGGACTGAACAAGGCTCTTTGACCCCAAGGTCTGTGTCCTTCTCCTAAGTCCCAATGCCTCTCAATTCCAACGCTCATGCTGCATGCACTTCCTCAATGTACAAAGTCCTTTCACATACAAGTACATTATTTCTGAGCTCTGCTCTTGCCCAGTGAAGGAGGTTACTCCTTTTGTTTTACAGGTGAGGAAACTGGGCTTCCCCAAGATTAAGACAGTGCCCAATCTTACACAGGGGTTAAGAGGCAATTCTGAGATCTGAGCAGAGTCATCTAGCGTTAAAGGCAGATCTCTAATGCTCTACAGGTGCCCAGCTGCGTCAGTATTGACAAGAATCCCTAGAGAAAGGTTCCCAGTAGGGGCTCCTGAGGTCAAGATGCTTCCACAAAATCACAGCCAGGCCCATCTCTGCTGGGTTCCCCAGGAACAGTCCCTGAGACAAGATGTTCAAGTCAGGGTTCTCCAGAGAACAGAACCACTATGAGACATGTATTTATTATGATGGCCTGGCCCAGACAATTCCAGAGACTGAGAAGGCCCCCTGTCCGCCATCTCCAAGCTAGAGACCCAGGAAAGCCAGCAGTATACTTTGATCTGAGGGTCACATAGCTAGTGGTGGAGATTCCACTCCAGGTCTGAAAACTTAAGGTCCAGGAGCGCCCAAGCTGGGACAGCCATGTTGCAGCTGAGCAGTAAGGCGATTAATTCCTCCACCGCTCTGTTCTGTGCGGGCCCTCGATGGACTGCATGATACGCCGTCAACATGGAGGAGGGCCATCTGCTTTTCTCAGTCGACCAGTTCAAATGCCGATCTCATCTGGGCATCTGTGTCTCACAGACACACCCAGAAATCCTCTTTTTCCAGCCATCTGGTGCCCACTCAAGTTGACACATAAAATGAACGATCACACAGGTTTTCTAGTGAATGTAGTTTATCGGGGAGGGGACTGCAGGTGTATGGGGAGGAAAATGAGACAAACAACAAAGTATGCTTTATCCAGAAAGATGCCCTGTACACACAGTAGAGCTCAACCACTGGGTACCTCGGGGCAGACACTACAGAACCCCTCCATTTCCCTTCGAAGGGGCAAGGAATCTGCAGTATAGCCCACCCACTGCCAGCCCTTGGTGCTGGGCTGCTTCCCCGTAGTGGCAACTCCCTACACTTCCAGCCTTCCCATGCACAGGCAGATCATGCCATCGGCCCCAAGAGCCCGCAGAATACAAGCACAGGAAGCAGGAGGCATGTAGAAATGGACGCTGAAAGGCAAGGAGAGCACTAACACCTTCTGCCCGCCGGTGCTTGGAGGCCACGGAGCCGGCAACTGGTCTACCTCTTTATAGCACAGAAGAAAAGGACACCTCATTCTAGACTGATCACAGATTTGGGCAACTTTGATTTCAGAACCATATTTGCTTGATGTTAAGATACCATTGCCTGTAGGATACACAGTAAGTATTATAAACAGCTTTTCCAGACTTAAAAAAAAAATTTAAAATCCACACTAAATGCACACGAAAGGCATTTTAATTTCAGATCTCTTAAAAGGTTTAAAAGAAAGCAACTCAAACTCCAGACAATAGGGCTTTGTCCTGCTGTCCCCATAAGAACACTTGCACTCTTTCGACCTTCTGTCCCACTCTAGGCTCAGAAAATAGAGGCATTTTTTTGAAAGTCTGTTCTGCCTCTAAAGTTCTGTGATTTTTCTATTTCCTTGCCACATCTTTGTCATGGCAACACAATGCATATTTGCATTTGAAAAACCACCCCTACCTACTCCACACCTTAAAACCAGAATCACAGTCCCACCCCCCTTCCTCCCAACATTTATAAACTGGCAACTTCAGCCCCTTTGTTTCCAGGTACCTCTTTTCAGCTGCAAAAAAAAGAGACACACACAGTTCCTTATTCACTGTGTCACTATCTTTCAAATGCACATTTATTCATTAGATGCAGTAGGGACTGGCTAATTTTGTTACAAGGAGAAAGGAGGAGAGTTAACATTTATTAATTGACTATGGCTCCTAGACAGTATCTAATGGCTTTAGATGTATCATTTCATGCAAGTTCCACAGCCCTTCCACCCACAAAAGAAACAAAATCTCAGCTCCCTTAATATCGCCTGCCAGAGGTCCAGGTAGCCGGCAAGTGGCAAATTGGAGACAATGTTGGTAAAATTGCCTCCCGCCATAACTAACATATTGTCAGGGCTTTCTGTAACAGACAAAAACAGAATAGACCTAGGAGAGACTGGGAGGAGGAGGAAAAGGGAGAGACAGAAAAAAAGGAAGAAACATTCCATCCCCCAAAGATCTACCCTCCTCCTGATGTCAGACCACATGATGTCAGTAAGAAAGGAGGGTATGTGCCCTCTGCTTCCCAATTTCTGGAGACAGAGATCGCATCACCCCAGCAAAAATGGGAGAAACTTTCCTTTTCCTGTTCTCTATCCACTTCTTTCCCACTTAAATATCCTCCAGCCTACATCGGCCAGCCAAAATCCCTGGTTGCAAGATTTGTTTTGTTATCCATTCTCTGGTCCATTTAACTGAGCCTGTTTTTTATTAGCATTGTCTTCTCATTCACTCTGGAAAAAGTTTTAGAGAACAGTAAATCTGGTCTCTTTAGAATCCGGCATGAATCTCTCAGACTCTGTTTTCCCACTTGGGGATGATAAAACCGGTCGCTATGCATTTAAGCTACATGAGAGTTCAGCTGTCGGGCAAGCCTCGCCCGCGGAGGGGGCTCCCGGCTGTCCCACACCCTGCCATCCATGTGTTCCACCACTAAAGAATTAATAATGCCACCATTAAAGATTCATTCTTTTGGCTATTCAAAGTCACCTGTAAAAATCCAATGATCCCAGGAGAAGTGACAGATACCAAAGATTTGGTGGTTCTTATCTTTTTTATGGTTTGACAATGGGGGTGAGAGGTGGAGGTATGGGCCTTCTTCCTAGAACAATGCAGACATGCAAAATCCTACACAACACACGGACCCCAGGCAAAGAGCCCCTGCTTCGATCTGCTATCAGCGGATTCCTAAGAAAGTGGGTTGCGAGGAAGGGTTTTCTCACGGTGCCAAAAAGCCAAGGCCCTGCAGAGGAGGATGACCTTAAGCCTTAGGAGAGAGGACAGAGGGAGGAGGGAACCAGGGCTTAAGAGGCAAGGAGGGCAAAAGGTTGTACAAGATGAACTTAGTTTGTTCAACAATAATCCTGGGGCAAGGAGGAGTCATCAGAATCTCGAGACAAGGAGAGGTGTAAGCAGAGGGCTGTCTTGGGCAGGAAGCTGTGCTCTTCAGTCAAGAGATGCAATGGGCCCTGATGGACCTTTCAATAAGGAAACAAAGAGAATTTCTTGGCCTCACTGTCCCCTCCTCCTACTGTTACTGATCCCATTTTACAGATGAGCAAGAGGAGGCTCAGAGAGACGAAGTCACCTGTCCAAGGCCACACAGCTGGGAAATGGAAGAGCCAGCAGCACTGGAACCCAGGTCCCCTCTCCCAAAACCATGGCCTTAATCCTTGACTATCTCCCAGGAGAGTCCAAAGGAGGCTAGGGCGAATGTGTCCCCAGGAACCTGGGTAACTAGGTATTTTGTGATTTGGCAAAACCAGGTTGCAAAATTTAGCTACCGAATTGTCATGTGACCACAGGCCTGCAGGAGAACTAGATCTCGAAAGTGAAATCTACCAATGGGTGATCTGCATTTGGCTCCAACCGCTATCAATATCGTCGGTCATTAATAGCAGAGATGGTCCCTGGCAAGTCTGTCCCAGGGGCATCATAGAAGCTACTGAGCCTTCACCCTGAAAGGTTGGAGAACTGGCAGCAAGAGATGGGTTAAGAGGGAGTCGCTGTTTCCGGGACAGCAGATATCCTCCCTGATAATTCCCTGGGCTGGGAAAGACCTCAGCGTTGCACTGAGAGTTCATGGAGTCTGGCTCATGAGAGTCAGAAGAGGGAGACTACCCTGGGTGGCCGGGGCTGAGTTACCGCTGAGGACACAACAGGGACACAAAGGATGCAGGCCACCAGAAGAGGGGACAGACATTAATGCCACCACAGAGCACATCGTCGCTCAATGAGGGGAGTGCAGCTCAGGAGAGGGAAGAGGTGAAGGGGCGGCCCTCACCAGGAGGGCCTCCATGAGGAGGCGCTTTTGGAGCTGAGATCCGAAGGACAAGGTGGAAGTGGGCTGTGGCTCACGGGGGGGACAGAAGCTCCCCATGTACCGAGAGCCTCCATTCCCAGACATCGACACCACGCCGGGCACCAGGCTCATGTCTTACCCACTTGTCTCACTTAAGCCTTTGGGGAACTAGGATGTCGGCGATGCTGCTGCGCCATGTTGCAGGTGAGCAAACTGAGGCTCGGGGAGGACCAGTCACTTGCCCAGAGTCCCACAGCTGCAGTGCCAGGACCCCACGCCTCCAAACTCCAGGGTCTGTGTCCTTCTCTGCCAGCAAACAGCAGGTGCTCAACACAAGATGGGTTTTCTCACTACCCGGGAGGGGAAGGCAGAGAAGTGGGAAGAATGATCGTCTTGGGATGGGGGCTCGAGAGGGTTCTCTTCCTTTTTTCAAAATTCAGTGTTGCTTCAAGAGCATGTCACTGTAAACATGGATAGCAATGGTGGAGAGAGGAGAAGAGGAGAGTAACCCTCCTCCCTCACCCCAACACCATGTCTTCATGCAGGGGGACAGCAGAGGCGGCGGGGTGCCAAGAATGAGGGAGACAGCATGATGTCTCTCCCAAGAGCCCCGAAGTCACTCCAGTCCCAGGTTATGAGGACACGGCAGTTGAGGCATCAAGGCCCTTTGCTTTTATTAGAAATCCCGAGTGGTCTGCCCATGAGCCGGGGCGCCCTCTGATCAGAGCAGGCCCTACAGAGGCTGCCCCCCAAAGCCGGCGGGCCTCCCTTGTGCCTTCTGTTGGGCTGGCTGAGAGAGAGGGGCACCCAAGATGGCTGATCTTCCCGCCAAAGCAGCCGTGGCCACCAAGTCATCTCCAGTAAATTGAAACCCAGCCTGAAACCTTAAAAACCCTTACACTCCCCAACCCAGGTGCGACTTCCCTGACTCTCCTCTCTGGAGTCGCGGAACCTCGCCCGAGGGTGCTGGCAATAAAGCTCACTCTTTGGACTGCTTGCCTTGGTGGTCTCCATTCTATTTGCGACGAAAAACCTTACACCTTCCAGTCTGAGGCCAGCAGGGAGGGGGCCCTCTCCAGCCCCCACGAGAGATGGCAGGAGGACAGCCCATTCTCTTTCTGCAAAACACTCCATGTCCTTCAGGAGCCCAAGAGCACTGGGCAGAATCTGAGATGCCACCCAAACGCCCACATGAGCAGGGGCAGCGGGAGCGTGTATCCGGGGGAGTGACTAGCACCCCCTAAACATTGCCATTACCACCCCCCTGAGGCACTTAGCAAGTAAGAGAAGCTCAATAATATCCGTGTTTATGATACGATCACTCCACGCAGACATTAACAAAACAACCAGCATTTTGGAAAAGGTGTCCAAGGAACCCTAATACGTAGAGAAAGTTACACAGCCAGTTTTCATTGCCTACTGACCGAGCCTAGCTTGTGTTAGCAAAAACAAAACAAACAAAACAAATCAGCATGGTCATCTCTGCCAATGAGATTTGCTAATCAAACCACAGATGCCTGGGACCACCTCGCTCTCAAATTAATCCTACCATTTACCAAGGAGCCTCGCTCGAAGCAGGCAGTGGGATCCAAACTCTCATTGGCTCCCGCGTTTATTCATTCAGGAAGGACCTACTTGATGTGGCTTTGAGATATGACCCAGCACCTTCATGTACAAGCAATGCCCCCCTCTCCAGAGAAGTCCCACGCCATCTCAGACTCGTGGTCCTCTCGTGGGTAAGATGAGCATGAGCGGAATCCTTCGTCACTTCTGGAATACTCTATGTGCTTGTTTCCTGTCTTCTTGAGGCTCTGGCATCTGGGATCTTGTGCACCTGGTTGGCCCAGGAGGGCTGCCTTTGCAGGGAGAGCTAATTCCTCCCAAGCAAATGACTTGCCGGATAGAAAGCCTTTCATATGCAAACCTCCCCACCCCCACTGCTGGCCCTACACCTCTCCACCTGGATGCCCCGAACCATAGGCCCTCTTGCCATGCTATGTTGGTTGGTGTCCCGTGGCTGCTTTCACACAACACCTCACTGTGGTAGTTTAGGGCACCTGGGTGGCTCAGTTGTTAAGCATCTGCCTTCAGCTCAGGTCATGATCCCAGGGTCCTGGGATCAAGCCCCACATCAGGCTCCCCGCTCAGCTTCTCCCTCTCCCACTCCCCCCACTTGTGTTCCCTCTCTATGTCATATAAATTTTTAAAAATCTTTAAAAAAAAAAAAAGTGGTAGCTTAGAATAGAAACTTGGTTGTCCGCAGTGCTGGAGACTAGAAGTCCAAAATCAGGGTGCCTCCAGATGCTAATAAAGGACACTCCAGCTAATGGATAGGTATGTGCCACACGCGGGCCCTGTGCTCAGACCCTCGCACGCATTCCTATCGGCCTGTGTGGGTGCCAAGTCCCACCCATCGTTTACAGATCGTTGGACAGTAGGCCATTTATATAACCTCTCTGGGACTCTGTTTCCCCACGTATAGATGGAGATAAGAAGGATCGAGGGCGGTGTTGCCAGTTTTATATCCTAGAGATGGCTTGACAATACATCCCGCCTTGCATGTTCTCCCGCAGTGAGAATCTCCATCAAGATGCAAGGTCTAGCTCTCTGCCTTCCTCGATGCGGTGGGCCCTGTGACTCTCTGCCCCACAGAATACGGCAGCAGTAACCCTGGGTCAGACGCAAAGCCCTTCCCTGGCCTGCTGCATGCAATCAGCCACCAGGAAAATGTGCATCTACAGGGACACCTCTTTTGAGGGGAGGGGGTGCAGAACGGCCCCCAAAGGTGTCCAGACATTAATGCCCAGACCCTGTGGTTATGTTACCTTAAATAACAAAAGGGCTATTCGGATGGGATGTGACCAGGTTGTGGACATCCAGCTCGGGAGAGCGTCCTGACCATCCAGGTGGGCCCAGTCGAATGCGTGAGAGAATTTTCTCTGGCCCGAAGCACAGACGTGCACAGACGTGCAGTAGAAAGAGAAGTCGGGGAGAGTCAGAGCATGAAAGGGACTCAGACCACCATTGCTGGAGGGGCCACGTGGAGAGGAATGGGGGCAGCGTCCGGGAGCCCAGGCCACCCCCAGCTGGAAACATGGAAACAAAGACCCCACCTATGTTTCTGAATTCAGCCAACGACCTGCAAGAACTTGAAGTGGATTCACTCTCAGAGACTCCAAAAGGAACAGTCCATCCACACCTTGATTTTCTGGCCTTGTGAGACTCCAAACAAAGGACTCTGAGCCAGCCTTAGCCGAACTTCTGGCCTCTCGAACTGCACCATGATAAATGGGCATTATTGAAGCTGCTCCGCTGCTGGTGATTTGTCATAGGAATACCCCCCAGTGCTGTGACAGGGTCCCTGGCAAACATCCAGGAGGCTGAGAGCGCCCAGGAGCACCACGGTGCCTGGGAGCAGAGAATCAGCCGGGCCCGTGCAGCCTCAGCATGCCCCACAGGGCCAGAGCAGATTCCAGCCCGGCCGCTCCTGACCCCACACCTGCACGGCAGGCCCCAAACCAGGAACACCAGCTGAGCCCAGGCAGCCCACAGAAGTGGGACAGACAAGGATCACGCCACTGAGTTCTGCAGAAATAGAAACCCAGGCAGTCTTGTTAGCAGGATAAATGCAAGTCAAAGCCCTAATATTAAGTATTCCATGAATGTCAGCAAATGCATTTTCACTATGATCATCTCTCCCTCCTCCTCAAGACAAATGAGGAAACGGAGGCTCAGGGCAGTTAGGCGACATGCCGAGCTGGAAGGCGGTACAGTGGGATGTGATTCCGGCTCTGCCTGACCACATCCTGCTCACCCCACGGCACCGGGCTTCCTCCTGTCCCTCGGCACCTGCTAGCGAGCAAGGTAGCTGCCTTCCTCCTACAGCAGCTGGCCCCGTGCTGCCAGGCCGGTTAAGGCCGCGGGGGACTTCACCCCCCACCAAGACTCTAACATCATCAGACTCTCACTTCCCCTCTCCGGTGGCTGCGGGAAAGGTCAGGCCGGGCTCAGGTGCAGCTCATGAGTATGGTGCCCACCCCTCAGCCCTGCCTTCCCTCCCCCAACTCTGCACCCCAAGAACCAAGCACAGGAGGTTGCTGCTGTACCTAGGTCAGTGTCATTGCTGGGGCTGCCGGGCTCCCCAGCTAGTAGCTCTGGGCTCAGCGGGCCGAAAGATTCTTTCCCCGAGGGTCTGCAGCATCCTGCTTCCTGAGAATAGCAATGATCAGGTCCTCCAGCGGGAGCTGAAAGACCAGATGTGTAGCCCACCCACAGCCCAGAGTCGGCCACCCTCTCCCCCAGGCTGCGGGATGCTGGGCAGTCCCCTTCCCCTCCGCTAGGTGCAGGGAAAGAACACAGCTGAGAAGGGGATGATGTTTTTTCACACCCCCCTTCCCTTCACCTTCCTGCTCTGACTCCCTTCTCTCCCCCTATTGCTTTCCTTCTTAATTCTGTGTACTCTCTCTCTGTGAAACATTCTCTTACTCCTTTATGTGTGCACACACGCATATGCCTGCACACACACCATCTCCCGGACCCAGGGGAGGGCACCATCCCCCACCCCCACTAGGCAAGCTGCAGGCAGAATTGAGACCTGGACCAGATAGGCTCCTCAGGGCTCAAGCCCAGGGGAGGCTGCCATGGGCCTCCAGAGGCCTCAGCCTCTCCCCAACACACAGCCTCCTGCCTCCTGAGGGCACCCTATCAAGATCCAGAACAAAGGCTTCAGAAGGATAGGTCTCCTCCCCTCCACAGGCCTCAATGCCATTCCTGCCCACCTCTGCCTTCTGGCTACTCCGGAGACCGGGCTGCTGGGGAAGGCTTGCGGGCTGTGTGGGGGTCCCCTGACAGCTCACGGTCAGCTTCCCGCTGCACAGACCGTGGATGTGGTGTTAGAGGTCAGGGGCCCCAGAGCCAAGACACCAGAATTCCCCGGAGCTCCTCGTGGGATCTCTTGAGATCTCCTTCCTGTCCTGCCCCTCCTTCAAGATCTGGAGCATGGGAGCCCGGAACCCTCCCACAGCCACAGGACTGCAGGTGCTGAGAAACTGAGCCCCGATGTAGAGGGTGGGAACTGTCTGACCTCTCTCATCCACCACACCCACCATCCCTCCTCCTCCCCACACTCGGCTTCACTAGCCTTCCCTCCCTTCTGTTTTGCTGGGAGACCGAAGGTGAGGAGTGAGTGCGTAAGCCCCCCCTCGGGTGTCCCTTCAAAGCCCAGCTTGTCCTCTGGGATGATCACTCTGGTGTGAAGGAAAGATGCCACTGGGGAGACGCCAGGGCCTTGGGAAGTGGTAAAACCTGCAGGTGTGAGTGAAGTCCAGAAATCAACACCCACACCTCTGTATCCAAAGCCCTAGAGGAAGAACAGAGGAAGAGCAGTTCACTAGAAGAGTGATGGTTACCCATTTGGTCTCCTGGGAATTCCGACAGCAGGCTCCATGGGAATGTCTGGGAGGGTGGGCAACACTTGTCTCAGGTGTGTGGCATTACGGGGCGCAGCCGGTGACAGGTGCGAGAAGGACGTGTCATATGGACGGACCCCATCTTCGGGGCACCCGGCGGTTCGGTGGGTGCAGCACACAGTTGGCAATCTCGGGACTACAGGTTCAAGCCCCACATGAGGTGTAGAGAGGACTTAAGAATAATATCTCAAAAAAGGAAAAGAGAATCCACCTTCAACCCTCCAAGATCTTAGAAAAGCTCAAAAACACACGTCAATGCCACGAGGTAAGGATCATTAGTCCCATTTTACAGGTGAGAAGTGTGACACCGGAACAGTGAGGCGGCTTGCCCCGGAGCACATGGCTTGTTGCTAGATTTGATCCCATGTCTACACAACTCTTAACCACACCACGGGCCTCCAGCAGCGGTGTAATGCTTGCCCACTCCCCTCCAACGCCTGCGTTCAGCACCAGCGCTAGAGGCCCAAGATTTACCCCTGGAAGAGAGGCATGCCCTTAATTTCCATAAGAACTAATAGAAAAAAGAGCGAGCCATTTTTTTTAATAATTAGAAGAGAATTCAACCTTCATAGCCAAAGAGTCTAATATCTCGGATCATGTAACAAAAGACAGAGAGAAGCAAATAGATGTAATTAGGGACGAGAAGAAACAATTTGGATTCCTGGCCACAGAAGTGATGCAGGGCAGGTATAATGCGATTCCAGACAGAAATAGCTCTCGAGTCCCCATCAAAGCCATCACTTGTAGAGAACCCGTGAGTTCCATCTCCTAAGAACCCCCGGCGACAGGCAGCTCATGGGCCCATTTCCAAGACGGAGGACCGAGGTTCAGAGAAGCAACAGGTCTCACCCATCCCTGCAAAATGCATTCCACCCCTCAGCACCCATCCGTCCAGCAGGAGCCTGCCGATGTCAGCCCCATGCCAGAGGCACTCAGAGATGATCCAGGATCTAAATCTGCACCTGTCTCACACCAAATCCACTCCCTTCAGAGCAGAAACTCAATCGATATTTGCTGAGTGAATGAATTCCTTCCAAGTTTTCCTTCTACGGCTATTTCTTGATTGCCGGCAAGAGTTCCCGGCTGAGGGCAGCCACGATGACACATCCCACATCCCATGAAGCCATCAGCAGCTCGTGCCCCAAAGGTGGTGACCCCCCCACCCAACCCCCCAGTGGCCTGCATTAGATAGCCCACAAAACGTGTTAGCTAATGGAGTATTGATTTTTTTTTTTTAAGAAGCAAAATTGCAGGTGTTACAGCAATCGATAGCCAGGGAGACAGAGTAAAAAGAGAGGCTCCTGAGATCCTCCAGCACTTTCCCCCACCTCCACCGACCCCCTGCTCCCCTGTCTCTGGCTGAGGGCCTGGGAACACGACGGAGCAAGAGGCAGAAAGGGAAGTCTGTGCGGGGGTATGCAAGTGGAGTCCCACTCTGTCCTACAGATGAGGGAACCCACGTGGGAAGGGGCTGGACACTTGCCCAATGTCACACAGCCACTAAGGGACAGCATGGGGACCCACAATTCTAACTGTACAACCTGGGCTGTTGGGAGTTGCCCCCATGGCCAGCCCCGGCACACAGACTCTAAGGAGAGCTTAAGAAGCATGTCTTTGTCCATGAAGCTGTTTCTTTCTTTCTTTTCTTCCTTTCCTTTCCTTCCTTTTCTTCCTTCCTTTCTCTCTCTTTCTTTAAGATTTCATTTATTTGGCAGAGAGAAACACAGCTAGGGAGGGAACACAAGCAGGGGGGGAGTAGGAGAGGGAGAAGCAGGCTTCCTGCCGAGCAGGGAGCCCGACGTGGGGCTCGATTCCAGGGCCCCAGGATCATGACCTGAGCCAAAGGCAGATGCTTAACGACCGAGCCACCCAGGCACCCCTGTGAGGCTGTTTCTAAGGAAGACCAGAAGCACGGCCAGATTGGAGCCCTGCAGGCAAACAGGCAACAGTAGAGACCTGACTGAGTGAGTGAGAAGTGCCATGCACATTCACTCAAGTATTTATTGATTGCCTACTGTATGCCAGGCACAGGAGGTATATTGGGAGACAGAAATAAGCAGAAACACACTCCTTGCCTTTGTAGAGCTCATGGCACAGTGGGGTACACGAGGAATCAAAGGATCACATGAATGAACCTACAATCCCAACCACTACTCGGCTCCGAAGCACAGAACTATCAGAGCAGGATACAAGGGAAACAGACCTGGTCTGGGGTTTCCTTGAGGAAACGATGCTTGCAATGAGACCTCAAGGATACAGTGGAGTGACCTGGGCCAAAGAGCATTTGGTACCAAGGGGAGAGCTTATGGAGAGGTCCTGAGGAAGGATGTGTGCACGGCAAGGGCAAGGATTTGCAAAAAGCCTGGGATAGTTGGCATTCCGGGAGCAAGGAGGAAGGCAGGCACAGCCTGAGGCTGGAGAAGTAGGCAGAGGGGAGGCCTTGCAGGCTCTCTGACGAAACGTTGCCTTTATGCCAAGAGAAAGGGGAGTCCCTTGAACTGTTATAAACCAAGGAGTTGGGGTGGAAATTTCCAGGACCGACGAGCCTATGATCAGGCTGCTGGGCTAAGAAGGGAGCCACTGGCACGGAGCAGGGATGAGAAGGCCCCAGTAGAGATGCTAACCCTGCGGCTCACAGAGCCTTGCGCCGTCGCCTCTGGGCCTCTGGGCCCACCTGGAGTGCCACGGCACAGCCTGCCTCGAGGGTGCCTGCAGATGATGTGTGCTCTGTTCCCTGCCCAAGGAGAGCCACCCATCCCAGACAGGAGGAAGAGCGACCACATCTGGGGCAACCCTCCATGGACAGGAGAGGGGAACAGAGCGGGTAGACCCCCTTGCCTGCCCCCATCCTCTGATGAGTCAGTTTTAAGATGTGTTCTGCAGTTCTTCCAGAATCCCAGCTGGGTGGGCCCTAGGCCTGCAGCCTTTCACCAGCTCCAAGACCCTGCCCCCGTCGTCACTTCCCCAACAGCCTACCTGTGCCCAAGCCCCTGCATCAGGCCCCACTTTGGGGAATATGCAAACCGAGTCAGACCGTGGTGGGAGAAGAGGCGAAAATCTAGGGTGGCTTGAAGCAAAACACCAGCAAAGCAGGGGCTCACCGGT
>PITA01001734.1:70848-92422 GCA_004023965.1 Spilogale gracilis
CCCCCCCCCCCCCCCCCCCCCCCCCCCCCCGCAGAAAGAATCCCAGTCTACTTCCAAGACAACGGAAGTCCATTAAGGAGCCTTTGAGAGAGGGGCTTAAAAGCCCAGATTTTCCCCAGGGGTCACAGCCTTCGGGAGACCCAGGGATCCAGAGGGAAGTCAGCCCCGGGTAGACTGTCTCACCTCAATTAAATAATCAAGCACAGCCTCCTTCCACAGGGCAGGCTTTTTCTTGTGAGCATGAGATTGCATTTCCTACTTGAAAGTCCATTGTTCACCTCATCTCAACTCCGAAACATCTCAAAAACCTGAAAAGACACCTTGGAGAGATCGGAAAATCATTTTGTTTCTCAGTTCACAGGTTCTTGTCTACGAGCTTGTAAGCTTTAGGATATAATAAGATCGTATTCACTGTGTCCGCCCTACCTAACGTCTCCTACCTCTTCCACCCCCAAAGTTGAAAGAGCTGCATTTATTGAGCACCTATGTGCTAAATGTTTGATATCAATGCATTGATGATATCTGCAAAACACGTCTCGTAAGGTCCATGCTATCCTTATCACCACTACTTTGAAATGAGAAAACCAAGACCCAGACTCGTGTGTCATCTGGCCAACACAGCTGGAAGTTTGCAGTTGAGCTCGGAGCTCAAGGTCATGGTTGTGGCACCACAGGACCTCCCTCCTTTTCACACTCCGTCTGTACTGGAACTGAAAACAGTGGGTAAGGGTCTCTGCTGGGGGGGCAAGGGACCCAGAACTAGGAACCAGCCCAAGGGACTTTACCATATGACTGGGGCAAGTCACCGGTTCCTCTAATCATCTGCAGAACCAGCAGGTTCTACGGCCCTTCAGACCTTTACATCGTCCTCCCCTTCTTCTCTGTTCGCTCCCCTCACGCTGTGGAACCCTGACTGCCTCGAGCTCCCTGTGCTCCTGCACTTGGCGCCTCTGTCCCAGCCACGCCTGTCACCCGCAAGGGCACTCCCCATTCTGTAGCTGAGTTCATTTTTCAAACCTCTGCTTCGGTCTCACTGTCGAGAACTATCACTGAGCTTCATAAGGAGGTCTGATTGTAAAATAGAAGTGGGGAAAAAATAATAATAAAATAAAAAAAAATAAAACAGAATAGGGGGGCGCCTGGTGGCTCGGTCAGTTAAGCATCAGTCTTTGGCTCAGGCCATGATTCCAGGAGTCCTGGGATGGAGCCCCAAGTTAGGCTCCCTGCTCAGCGGGGAGCCTGCTTCTCCCCTGCCCTCTGCCCCTCCTCCATGCTGAAAAAATAAATTTTATCTCTCTCTCTCTAATAAATAAATAAAATCTTAAAAAAAAAATTGGAAGTGCACATGGACAGATGGAAAACTAGCATGTCTCGGACCTCCACAAAGGTGGCCAACAAGCCCTGAGAGGCACACACTGGTCTTTACGCTCTACCACCAAATACCCAGAAGGGCCGCCAGATTGAGGGCAGGGCAGGCTCCCTTGATTGGCAAGAGAGGGTTGGCTCTCAGCTGGGACCTGCGCCAGGGCTGGGGGGTGGGGACAGCCGTTCCTCCTCACCTGGGCCTCTCCATAACACGCCTGGGCTTCCTCCCAGCCTAGTGGCTGGTTTCCAAAAATGAGCACAGGTGGATGTGCATAGTATTTTTAGGATCTAAAGTCATATACCATCACTTCTACCATACTCTGTTGGCCAAGTCAGCCACTGAGGCCGTTCCAAGTTCACAAGGAGGGGACAAAAACTGGTGATGGGGCTGGCAAGGTTCTAGTACAAGTGTGTACCGGGGACACTGTTGCAGCCATCTCTGGGAAATACAGTCTGCCACGATTTGCAGAATGGTTTTCCTGTGATTTCCAGTTAATTGCTTTACAATGTCTAGTTATGTCTCCATACCTCTCGATAGCAATCAGTCCGACTTAAGAAATAAATCCCAGGTAACCCAGGGTATTCAACATACAATGCTGAAATTCCTGATGGTGGTGGGTCGCAAGGAATATCAAAGGATGTGACAAAGCCCCAGGCGAGGCGTAAGATCAAACAGGGGTCCTCCTGCCTTTTTTGTTTTGTGGGTTGCCATGGTGATGCAAAGGGCAGAAGTGCCAACACTAGACATTATTATAATACCGGAGCTTAGAAAATCTGTCAGTTTATACACGCACCTGCCCAAGGCAGGTAGACCTGGGTAACTGCCAGCACTGGGTATTTGAGATCCAAAAAAAAAGAAGAAATCAATTAAATATTTTAAGATTCTGCTGGCTCAGAGGCCTCCCTTGGGACGCCAAAGAGACACAGCTGTTGGAATGGTAGGTCACCTCCTCCAGAAAGTCTTCCTTGATCCTTCAGAGGAGGCTGTGTTCTGCCTTCTCTTGGCTTCCCTAAGTGGCCTTCACTGACAAATGTATCTAGCTAGAATCCGAGACCTTGTTTCTCTTTTCTTTGGACTTAATTTTTATTTATTTCACATGTAAGCTTTTATGTTTCAACTATCACTTCATTTTTTATTTTTTCATATTTATCTAATGGTCATAAGGCTTACAAATATGCATTTAACTACATTTGAATTGCCCATTTTTTACATGTATTTTAACACACACACACACAGCCCAAGGGGTAAAAAAATCAACTGTTTAAAGTCTTTAAAACATTGTATCTATTTTTACACTTATTTTTCATTTGTGATGCTGACTTTCCATTTATAATAATGCTCTCAAGTTCTCAGTTTAAAATGCAATGAATATGTGTATTTGATATATAGTATCTACATTATAAAAATTAATACATTATCTGTGTTATAAAAATCAAATTCATACATTCATTGCATTTTTAAATGGGTTGGCTTTAATTAAGGAAAAAAGAGAACATGGGCATAGTCACGACTGCACACGTGGTAACTGAAGGACTCAAGTTTGGAGACTGCAGAGAAGCTCAATTCTAAAACTTGCCTTCCTAAATTTTAACTTTTGGCCACAGGGACCACGTGCCATCTCGGGACAGGATGTCTCAAAGGTAGCTGGCACTGGCCTGGGGCAGGAAGAGGCTGGGCGCGGGGCGGAGAGAGGCTGTGCTCCCACCAGACTGCAGGCAAGCGTCTCGCGACTTGGAACCAGCCGCCGGTTACTAAGTTGGGAGCAGACGGGGAGCGATCATATGGATCAAGATGGGATGATATTATAAAGAAGGCAGTTTAATGAGCAGTGGTTTGAATTAAGACCAGTTCTAATGTCTTTTTTTGTTTTCCATCAACCATCATCGAAATTGCCACGAATAATGTGTTAATTCTGTTCCCTAGCGGGTCTCTCCGATAGGGGGAAGGATGAATTTTAAATTGTTTGATCAGAATTAGCAACATTAGTCACTGCAAATAGCCCTTTAATTTCCACCGAGCTGCCAAGGAGAGCAGAAATAGAATCAGTGAGGAAGGTTCCAGCAGGCAGATGTGTTGGTGGCAGATGAGGCCATGTGACTTTGCCACTGGGAGGTCCCGGGGGGTGGGGGGCTGTCTCCAGGGGCCCTCACCGGTTCTGAGCCCCCGCTTTTGACTCCCTGGAGGTGAGAAGGTTGCTCTCTTGGCAGCTCTAGGGGCTGAGGGTAATTCCCTTGGGCCCCATGCAAGCTGGGGTGGTGCCACCGCTCCTGATGGGACACCAAAGCCCCCCTCCCCGGCTCAGACCCCACCTTCGCAGGTCCCCACAGACATCTGCAGCAGAAACTCCTAGAGATCGGTCCCTTCTTCCCCAGCACCACCAGAGAGACCTGTCCCCCCTCACCCTGGCAGCAATGTCTGCTTCAAACTCTCCACACGGCTTCCCCTTGCGCTTCGACTAAAAACCAACTTCCTGACCTTGGTCCACCAGACCCCATCTACCTCTGCGCCCCAACTCCAGCCTCCCCACTCCTTCTAGAACAGCCCAAGTCATTCTTGCTGAAGAGATTTTTCACTGTAGAATAACCTCTGCCCGGGCTTCCCCTGGGCATCTCCTACTCCTCCTATAGGCTTGGCTGGAAAGCCGCCTCTTCTGAGTCCCCCCGGCCAGCCCACGTAGAGGAGAATCCCCTTCACTCCCGTCCGCCTCCATGTCTCCTCATTTACTTCCCAGAACTTGCCAGCGTGCTTCGGCCTTTCTGGGGGTGGCTGGTTCGCGCAATGGTTCAGTCACTGTTTGGCTCTATTTGTTTGGTTCCTCTGACTCGTCCCCCTAGGTGACACACAGTGTCATGCCTGGTGCCTGAGGACAGCACCAGGTGCACAGAGACCCACGGAGCCGTGAAATGAACGAGGGAATGAATGAATGAGCAGCCCCATCCTCCCGGGCAGGCCACTTGCATGGCTGGGGTGCATGCGGGAGCTCCTTCCTCCGCACCTGGGCCTCCCTGCCTCCAGCCTCCGCCCTGGCCAGGGCTGCTGTAAACCTCCTACGTGCCCTGGGCAGCCCCTGCACCAGGGAGTGACCGAACCCAGACGACAAGAGTGCCAAGACTGTGTCATAAGGAAAGTGCTGCTGAGACGTGATCTGCAGTGGTGACATGTACATGTTGAAGACTGCGGATTATAAAAACAAGCCCAGCCTGTTACTGAAAAGAATCGGTACACAGACAGACACTGAGTCCTACTGATTCTATCTAAACACAACTGCACCTTGAACTTAAACAGTGCTATCTATCTCCACCACCTCAAGCCCAGCCCCAACCACCAACACCCCACGCCTGGTCTGTGCCCAGCTGCCTGCCTCCAACCCAGGTGATACCCAGCAGCCAGAGTGGGCTTTTAAAAGCATAGCTCTGGTCAAGACACTCTACCTGCTTAAAACCCTTCAACGTACTATGCCATCCTACTTAGCATAAAATCTGAAGTCCCACAAGTCACTGTGGGACTCTTCCCTGCCTCCTTCTCCTGCTCCATCCTGCATCCTGTCTCCCCTACTCACTGCTTTTTATCCAGTACCTGAAGAAGCTCACGTCTTCCCAGCCCCAGGGCCTTTGCACGTACTCTCTCCCTTTCCCCAATATTCCCATGACTGACTACATCTCACCCTCCAGGTGAAATCTCCCTTCACAGAAGAGACCGCTCCTGAGCCATCTTACAAGAGCACCTTCCCACCCACCCCGAACTCTAACACAGTGCATGTCATCCTAAAGAGTGCTTATTAATCATTGGTTTTCTCTGTTTATTCACTTGTTTTTGTCTGTCTCTGGCCCTAGACTTTGTCTCCCACCACCACCCTGTGTTTCCCTAGTGCAACACTGGCCATTTCACACACAGTGTCCCGGAGCCCTCCCCATGCCATGTGAGGAGGGCAGTCTCCTCCCTACACTGTCAATCAGAACACCGAGCCATGGCAGAGCCAGGATTCATACTCTTTGACCCCCCGCAAAGCCCAAGCCTTTGCAAAGGGTCCTGTTAGCAAAGAAAGGCATTTCTGTACAAGGTCAGACCCAATGCACCTTCACTTTGAACCTCGCTCTCGTATCATCCACAAAATCAAACGTAATTTAAGTCCCAGCTCTTGAAGGCAGCTTCAAGCCGCTACCCTTCCTGGGTATGTAACGCTGGCCTCGGTGAAGAGGGGGAGGCGGCTACTGGAAATGTCATCATTTTTCTCCTCTTCCCAGAAAGAGTGGCCTCAGCAGAGCTGCTCTACGCGGCGGCAGCTGACAGTCACAAACAGCGGCGGTTCCCAGCCCTCTCCGTCAGTCCTGGGCCCTGTCGGAGGGACTTCTAAAGCCACCTGGCTCACAAGGACCAAGACGCAGCAGGGCGGCAGGAGCGGAGGGGGGAAGGGGGCTTCAGGATGTCAAGCCCACCCTGCCCCTCACAGAGCCCACTGGTTGGAAGGGCTCGACCCATAACCCAGGTGCTGACCCCAAACCTATCACCTCTGCCTTACGGGATGATTGGCTTATTTATTTGGCTCCCAGCCTAGTGTCCCCGACTGTAAACTCCACAGCAACAGGGATCTCTGTCTCTTGTAGAGCAGGAGTCCCAGCAAGTATTTTCGGAATGAATCAGATGAACAGTCCTGGGGAGCCACCATTATGTATCCAAGTCTGAGAGTGTCCATTCGGAAATATCCACCTGGTTCCACCCAACTGCAAGGTCAAGTAGAGGATTCATTCCATGAACCCAGCTTTCCCAGGAACAGTGGTGACATGCCAGGAAGGGGACACAATTGGTGGGTGTGACACCACCTGCATCAGAACCCTAGCTCCTATTATCCCCACCCATAGGCTGTTCAGCTTGAGCAAGTCCCCTAACCTCTCTGGGCCTGTAAAATGGATACGGTAGACAGAACCATGGCCGCCAAGGTGTCCACATCCTCATTCCCAGAACCTGTGAATACGTTACCCCAGATCCCAGATGGCTAAAGAGACTGTGTGAATAAGATTAACAAGGGTCTTGAGATGGGGAGAGTATCCCGATGACCCAACAGCCCAGGGAAATCACAGCGTCTTTAGGAGGCAGCAGGAGGGTCAGAGTCAGAGAAGGAAGAAGCTGAGGTCAGAGATGAAAGAGCTTTGAGGCTGGCGCACTGCTGGCTTTGAAGACAGAGGAGGGGGCCACAGGCCAAGGAGTGCAGGAGGGCTCTAGAAGCATGGAAAGGGGAAGAGACAGATCCTCCCCTGGAACCTCCAGAAGGAACACAGCCCAGCCGACGCCTTGATTCTAGTCCAGTGAGACATTTGAGACCTCTCACCTCCAGAGCTATAAGATAATAAATGTGTGTTGTTCGAGCCACTGAGTGTGTGGCTTTCATCACCAAAGCCACAGAAAGCTAGGATGATGGGCATAAATAATGGTACCCAGCTCACGGTGCTGTTGGAGAAAGTAAATGGTATTAATGAGCACAGAGTGCTCAGCACGGTCCCCAGCACATAGTAGGTGCTCAGTCAGGGTTAGGCAGCAGAATCCTACCGAGGGCCTGCCTTCCCCACCGTTCCATTGCCACCCATCGGGGACAATGCCATTCTCCAAGGATGCCGGGACTTACTTTCCCTCCAACTGTGTCCCGCAGTTAATTCACTTAAATAAACACCAGGGCTTCAAAGTCAAACAAGCTAGGGTTAGGGCTAGCTCTGTTATTTCCTCCTAGTGCAAGTGTGGGTCACTTTCTTGACCTTTCTCAGCCTCATCACACCTCCCACAAAGCACTGCTGTGCGGCCAAGAACCATGCCTCAAAGTGCTCAGCGTTGCACAAACAGTACTATTACTATTACTGTCAATAACAACGGCAAAGCTCATGGCTGCGCTTCCAAAGAAGGGGCTGTTCTAGAACGTGGTGAGTCCCTGTCACCAGAATGAGCCAACCTCCATCCTGAAAAAGACCCCACAGTAGATGGTGGGGGGCCAGACCGATATAAAATGTCAGAGTACAATAGACAGGGGGGAGGGGAATATCTTCTGAACCAGCCCCCCATCTTATCCAGGGTTAACCTGAGGCCCACAGTGAGGAAGTAGAGCCCCAGCCAAGCTCCTTGTGTCCTCCCACTTCCTGAACTATGAGGGGCCTTTGTTCCTTGCACCCCCCACTGCATCCCGAGCCAGCTGTCTCATATTAATATTAACATGGTGGAAAATTAAACCAGGCTCACGCACATCACTTTCCAGGCCGTAACCCCTGGGCTGTACCAAGTACTCTTTTATCACCAGCTGCCATTGGCTTCAGACAGACTACAAAATCCTGAGTTAGGGGAAAAGGTGAGGTCTCACTGGTCTGAGGTGAGAGAAGGGCACAGATCACGTATGGGGAAAGCTCCTGAGCCACAGCCAAGAGGACTATGCTTTTCCTTGATAGAGCCATGTGGATTCTGTATCCTCACCCCAGATGCTCCCCTCTCAACTTCTAAGAAGACTCATCATAGGATCATCATCCTCATCACCACCATCATCACCACCATCATTACCATCATCAGCACCAGCATCATCACCAACATCATCACCACCATCACCAACCACCATCAACACCATTATCACCACCATCACCATCCTCACCACCTGCATCACCACCATTACCATCATCACCACCACCAAGCATCATCATCACCACCATCATCATTACCACTATCATCACCATCACCACCATCAAGACCATCACCAACATTAGCCATCACCAACATTAGCCATCACCATCACCACGACAATCACCATCATCATCACTATCATCACTATCATCACCATCATCACCATCAGCAGCAGCAGCATCACCATCGTCATCACTATCATCACCATCATCACTATCATCATCCAGCCTCTCCTTCAAAGGAGAGGTTGTGACAAGGTCATGAGCACTGTGAGGGAGACCCCAGCAAGGAAATGGGAGTAAAGGGGGTGAAGGAGGGGCCCCGTGACAGAGCTGCAGGCTCGCCCTTGAGTGGAGAGCCAATAACCAGCACTGACCATCTTCTTTTGGAGTAGTATCCTGGGCACTGTGCTGGGGGCGTGCAGTCCAGAATTCAGGTCGTGGCTTGGCTCTAAACATGTGACCTTAAGGCACAGGTTCTCCACCTTGGCACTCTTAATATCTGTGGTTGGATCACTCTTCATAGTGGGGACTGTCCTGTGCGCCATAGGATGCCGAGCAGCCTTGGCCCCCACCCAATAGCATCCCTCACCCTCCACCCAGGGTGACAGCCATGATTTCTCCTGACATCGCCAGATGTCCCAGGGGCAGTCGGTACAAAATCACCCCTGAGGGATTCTAAGGGTTAAGAACCTTCAGGAACTGAGTCACTTACTGTGCTCGCTTCAACGGCACAATAATAAGTCACTTACTTAACCTTGTAGTCTTGGCTCTTCATCTGTTAAATGGCATTCAGAGCTTGGGCGTCCACACAGCCTGACAGAATTTTAATCGCACCTCCATCCATTAATCGCTACTTACATGTCCTTTGTCCCCCGACACCTTGGTCTCCTCCTCTATACAGTGGGGGCAATAATCATGCCTACTACCTAGAGTCGCTGTGAGAATTCAGTAAATGATGCATGGACAGTGCTTAGCACATGATAAGAGCTCCACAGAAGTAAGCTATCATGCCCGTTGTGACTACGCGACTCATAGAGCAAGGGCTGATGGGAATGTGCTGATGCTGTCCACACAGGCACTCACTTTAGATCCAGGTCTCTCTGCCCTTTCTCTGGTGCTTATCCAAACCTTCCCTGGGAAAGTCCCCAGGGAACCGTGGCAGGGCAGACAGAGCCTCTGGAGCTCACCTCCATGCACTGCAGAGAAAACCTCTGGTTCCCAGAGCCCTGCTGCCGGCCCGCCCGGAAGGGTTAATGCGTCAGGATCCCCAGCGCCAGCTCCTGGCCCAGGGCAGACATGCAGCAAGCCATTCAAGGGCTTGAATACCCTTCTGTTTATTACTATTGTCATGACGCCTTTGGCCAATGTGCTACGCTTTTTAATCAGAGATCTGACAGCTGCCCAGTCTGGGCCCAGCAAAGAGAGGTGCCATGTTGGATGGACATCACACAGAACGTGACTGCAAGAAGGGAAAGATACAGAGAGAAAGAGAGAGAGTACAGGCACTCTGGAACGTGGAAATAATTATTCATAGGTCAAAAAGAAAAAACAAAACAAAACAGGGAAGTATCTCCCAGTCTCTGACAAGGATGGATGGATGCAAGAGAAAGGATGTGGTTTTGTACTCAAAACAAGGGCTCGTTATTAATCATGGGGGTTTTTTTCCCTGTACTTTTGATGCTTTGACATCGGAGCCCTGCTGATTCAGAAGGCACTGACCCTCCCAGAGCTAGCTGGTTTCTGAAGTCAGCAAGCAGGTTGCCTTCAAGCACACATCCCAGGCAAACCATTTGCAAGCCCCTCCTTTATTCAGACTCACACACTGCCTCCCGGCCACCATCTCTGGCCTGAATCACTCCAGAACCAGGAACTACACACCCGGGGGAAGTCCCTACGCCCCAGAGTCCACTGATGCTAGTCCAGCTAGCCAACCTTAAGGCCGCCTCCCCTGCTTCACTGAAACAGGTTCTGATCCAGTTAAGTGGCAAGCATCTTTTATCATTGTCCCAATCTCTGCATCTACAAAATAGAACAGTCCCCAGTGTTGGTGACGCGGTAAGGTTTAAAATAGACATAATGTGCTCTGGTTTCTGGCACATTGAGGGGTTGGGGTGGACAATCCTCTAGATCCCCACTAAGGGAAGGGGGTAATGGGGGACATAAGGAGGCGTGGAGGGAAGTGAAGGAACTCAGAGGCAAGGGCTGCTGACCAGCAAGCAAGAGACATCTGAGGGCTCTGAGCAAGAGCCCTAGAATGCCCTGAATCTGTGACAAAGAGGGGTGCCCCCTGTGCACCCCCATTCTGAGACCATGGCCAACACCTCCTTCCCAAATGGAAGAAGGAGCCCCGGGCCCACCATCAGGATGTGGAAAGTGGGGTAAGTTCCAAACACCCGCCCACCCATGTAATCACCTAGAAAATTCCTAACGTTCACAATATCACCTCTCTGGTCTCCGTTTTCTCATCCCTGGAGTGAACCATAAAGCATGCAAGTGCTTACATCACTGAGATGCTGTGGGTCCCAGAGACAACAGGTGCAGGATCAACGTCTTGGCCAACTGCCAAGTGCTGCACAGAGGAGGGGGTACGCTGGCATCTTGTTGTGGAGCACTCTGCCTTCCCCGGATGATCTTCAGGTTTTGACAGTTCCAGACGCTCGCATCAACACCCCCAAATCCAACTCTCTTTTATGTGCACTGTCTCAGACCCATAAACGCTCCAGAAACCATCTGCCCACGCATGGCATTCATCTGCTTTCTGACCATACCGCAAGCCCATTTTTATGAATTAGGTCTTTCTCACACCTGGAGTGCTCATCAACCAGCCACCTAAAAATGGCACAAAGACATCATCTGCAGCTTAATCACATGGCACCTAACAGAGACCTAAAAACATCAGATTAACCAGCCCGAGTCCCAGACATGCCTCATTATCCATTAGATTCCTCGGCTTGGCTTGGCAAAAGCCACAGAGGAAATATATGTTTAAAAAAAAAAAATCAGGGGCGCCTGGGTGGTTCAGTCGGTGATGCGTCTGCCTTCGACGCAGATCATGATCCCAGCATCCTGGGCTCAAGCCCCACATCGGGCTCCCTGCTCATCGGGGAGTCTGCCTCTCCCTCTGCTGCTCCCCCTGCTTGTGCTCTCTCGCTCGCTCTGTCAGATAAATAAATAAAATCTTAAAAAAAGAAATGAAGTGCAAAACCAAACCAACAATCCCTGCTCTTGAAACAGGAGGGCCATAAATGTCTCCTTGTGCTTACAAACTAGAAGGGCAACATGGAGAGCAGAGCAGAAGGAAAACGTGTAAAATAAATGTCCTTCCACCCACACGTCTATGCAGGTGCACACAGGCATGCACAAATGCGCACACACACTCCCACGGTACGGAGAGGGGCATCCTGAGCGGCGGAAAAATCCTTGAGCTCCCAAAGTTACTGTAGATGTAATTCAGTTGAATTAAGATGAGATCATAGTTTGGCGTGCCTGGGTGGCTCATTTGGTTGATTTAGGACTTCTGCCTTCCAGAATTGGGAGACAACACATTGCTGGGTGGCTATTGTTTTTTTCAAGCTATTGGTATGTGCTAATTTGTTAGGGAAGCCACAAGAAACAGATCTATTTCTCAGTGCAGGAAGTCAGGACTTCTGGTGTCCCTGACTTGGCTCATGCTGTTCCCTCCATCCCGAAAGCCCATTTCTCCCTTAATCCACCCAATAAAATTCTATTTAACTTTTTCAAGGTATAACCTAGATGCCACTTTGTCCAGGAAACCTTCTGTGACTCTCCCTAGTACCACAGCCCCTGGGCAATTCCACGGCAGCATTGTCTGTTCTCAATCTACCGTCACCGTTCTCTCTCTGTGAGCTCACGGAGGCTGGGGAACTCTTACTCGTACTGGCGTCCCCAGGACATGTGAAGGACCGCTCATCACCAGAATTCAGCTACATTCTTGATTAAGTAGCTTGTCTTAGCTGTAACTAGAATTTTTTTTTCCTCTTTGAAAGGAGGGATCTGAAGCAAATATGACAAAATGTTGACATCTGTTAATTCCAGAGGGTGGGTGTCATGTTATTTCCTGTGCTTTTCTGAAGATTTGAAATATTGCATAACGAAAATGTTCCCAACCTTACAAACAGAAGGTAGCAGGCTATCCTGGGACACGACCAGTCCACTGGAGCCTGGTTTCTATCGCAAAGGGCATTTCTAGTTCAAAACACAGCCTTCCACACAATCTCAGAACTCAGCCCTCTCATACCCACTCGTATGATGAGGCGTATTATTTCTTGAGTACCTCCTATGCATTTCTTAATGGTGACAGGTCTTGTTTTCATTGTTACCACAATCCTGGGAGATTATATGACTGTTTCCTCTAAACTGGGACGTGCCCAAGGTCATACAGCTGATAAATGTTAGATCTGCGGTTGCGACTGAGTCTGTGTTGTTCCAAATCTAAGTCAGAGGAGCAGAAATTTGTAGTTTTCATGAGGTCCCGGCCACATATCGTCTACTTTAGCCACCCAACAACCCCGGGAGACAGGTCCTGTTATTAACATCATCCCGTCTTGGGGGATGAAGAATATAAGGCACAGAGAGGACGAGCAGCTTCCCGGTGGCACAGCTAGTCCAGTCTCATTCCCAAGCCTGTGCTCCCCTTCCCTCTGGGTCCTCTCCCACCATGAAGAACAGGCTGCTGCTCCTCCAGTAAGGGCCCCCCGAAAGCAGAGATGATGCCCCCCAGCTCCTAGGGGACTCTGGAAGTCACCACATCCTAGGTTCTGCCTCCAAACCCAAGAGGAACTCCTGAGCGTGCACCTACCCTGGGGAGAAAAATATAGACAGGACCCTATGCACATGGGTCCTTTTAGAGGTCCATCCAGCAGCAAGCTCTCAGTCCGTCTCTGCTTATAGTCCCCCATGTGAGCGTGCTCCCAGAATGCAGAGGGAAGACAGAGAAGGGACTATCCCAGATCTTTCCCACCTTCCTGCCCACGTCTGTCCATGGCTTCTCACCACGCATCCCAGGGAAGGAGCTGTTAGGCTTCACTCCCGCCCCCCCACATCTAAAGGCTGCAACTTGTATTAACATTATAGAAGCCCAATAGTCTAAAAGTTCTAAATTAACCCTGCAGGTCAGTAGCTATTCATAATTCTCAACCACATTCCATTCCCTGCTAGGGATTTAGGCCAACTAGATTGTACGCCGAGACACGGGACATACTTCCCTTTGGTGTCTTCCATTGGTCTAACTACTGACTTTAGGACATGCTAACTCTTCTGCTCCTCTTGAAATACAGTCTTTAGTCACCAAGATAAAGAACTAGAATCCCCTCTGGCATGTAAAGATTGAGATCACAAAAAAAGAGATTGCTTTCAGAATCTTCAAGAGAGAAGGACGCATCAGGAGTCAATGCTAACCACGGTGTCATAAAGAATCCAACTCCAGAGAATGTGGTCTTCATAGTCTTTGAGAGGAAGCTCTGTGATTTATATAGACCTAACTCAAAAGGCATCCCTTTAGGCAAACTTGAAGTTCCCTTGGCTCTCACCCAGAAAAGTGACTTGACTTCACAGAGATAACATTTCCAGAATTACTTCCAATCAGCTCTGTCTTCGTCTTATCTGGGTTATTCCAGGGTCACACGAGAGATGGCACATGTCAAGGGAAGGGTCTATGACCTCAGAAGAAACCTGTGTGCATCAGAGAAACTCAACCTTCTGACAATGACATCTAGCTGACCATAAAAAAATGTTTCTGAGGTTTTTTAGACATACTGAACCAGCCCTTCAAAAAGTCTCAGAAACTTTCATCAATACCTTCTTCCACAGAAAGAACCTGTGGAATCTGACTTCCAACACCTTCAATTACATGCTTGAAGGAACTTTCTGGGGAAGGCGGAAATGTTCCATATGCCATCCTGTTCTGGGTTCTGGGTACACAGGTGTGCACATATGTAAACATTCATCCAGCTACATACTAAGAGGTGCATGTTTTATACACCGTGTCCCTCAATTTTTTTTAGTTTTTTTTTTAAAGGAAGGAGGTGGGTAATAATCCTCCGGTCAAAGATCATACAAAGGCAAGAAGATGAGAAATTTCTGGAAATACTTCCATGTTGCTGAAAGAAGGGCCTGAGGGTGACATGCCAGTGTGGGGCCACGTCCAAAGAAAGCCTGGTTGTCACAGATCCAAATTCTGGATTCCTGTGTCACTTTTTACAAAGTCTAAAAGGCAAGCTTCTAACCTCTGAGAGCTGCGAACCAGAAAAGACCCACTGAGTCAATCTCTTGGAGACATCCGTCCATCAACATGCACAAGGAAATATGATAAGAGGTAGGGGCAGGGAGAGAAACCCTGGTGCCAATGATGGGGGTGGGATAGGGGCCGGGTAAGGCTCCCTCGACGCCTTTCTCCGATAGGGGTACCCCTTGTAACCACGACAGAGGGATGAGGTCCCCAGTGTGGGGAGGCAGAGGGAGCTCAGAGGGAAAGCTAATGGATATGTGTTCCCATCCCATTGTACCACATCCTCTTGTACAGCCCTTAGGAACTCTTGCTGCTCAGCCTGGCTTGTCTCTTCCTAACTGTGAAGGGGCATAGCAGCCTTTTTAATTAACAAGTCGTGTCTCTATCCCACTGTACATTTATGTCACCGCTCAACGCACCAACCATGTGCCTTCAGGGAAAGAGGAGAATTTTAAGAAGCTGGGAAGGGGAGGGGTGAGTGGGGCCTGTTAAAGGGTGTCAAATGAACAGGTGCAGGCTTGTTAGTCACAGAGAATGCATAAATCTTTGAAATTAATTTCACTGATGGTTCATTTTTCATTAATGTTTTCTGGCCATAAAAAAGTAACACTCTATTCTCCTGCACCCCGGGGGACACAGACACACTCTTGGAGAGACGGCCAAGCTCAAGCACTACACATATGTTCTCCGAGAGGACCTCTGGGTCATTTCGGTGAGAGGCAGGACCCCTGGGAAGGGAGTCAGCTGAGGGGGGGGGGGGAAGACCCTGGAGCAGGAGGGGCAGGCGTAGGTGCAGGGGCCATGAGGCCACCTGCCAACCGGGGAGATGAGAGCAAGTCATGGCCTGTCTGATCCTCGGGGCCTTCCAGAGAAAGAGAAGGAACACCACCATATGAGACCATTGTAAAAGGGAAATAAAGCAAAAAAGAGGATGGGGGGCTTAGTAAACGAAGCGCTGCACCTGTATGTATTAGTTATGGTTTGGCTTCTATGCATGTTTGATTTTGGCAGATAATAAAAATTACTCTGGCCAAAATTAGAGTAGTTCTTCTGAAAGAAAGAAGAAAATGTAATTGGAAGGCTCCAAGGACAACCAAGAAATGGGGACAACATAAGCTCATTCATCCTTGCTCTCGTTCATTTATCTCTCCATCCAGTAAGTACAGGGATCTCCCCTTATCCTCGGGGGGTATGTTCCAAGACCCCCATCAGAAGCCTAAAAGTACAGACAGCCCTGAAACTTACAGATATTGTTTTTTCTTATACACAAATACCCACAAGAAACTTTAATTTATGAACTGGCAACAGTCCGAGATGAAACACAATACCTAATAATAAAATATAAGTTACAGGGCGCCTGGGTGGCTCAGTGGGTTAAAGCCTGTGCCTTCTGCTCAGGTCATGATCTCAGGGTCCTGGGATCGAGGCCCGCATCAGGCTCTGCTCGGTGGGGAGCCTGCTTCCTCCTCTCTCTCTGCCTGCCTCTCTGCCTACTTGTGATCTCTCTGTGTCAAATAAATAAATAAAATCTTAAAATAAAAATAAATAAATAAATATATATATATATATATGTTACAACAATGTACTCTACTAAGAGCTATGTGACTATGATCTCTCTATCTCAAAGTATCCAATCGTCCTGTACTCGGCCTTCTTCCTGTGATAACGCGAGATGATACCGGGCAAGGAGATGCAGGGAGGGGAATGACGTAATGACGTAGGCAGGGTGAAGTGGCATTAGCCTACCCTGACCTTCCGATAATGTGCCAGGAGGAGGAGCTTCTGCATCCAGACCACAGTCCATGGTGGGTAACCATAATGGCAGAAAGCAAAACCACGAGTGAGGGGGCACTACTGTACTCTGTGCACGCCTGCCATCTACCAGGTAGAATTTGAGGTGAACAAGATACACATGACTTCTGCCTCCTCTGAACAGACTGGTAAAGATTTTAGAGAAGTGAACAGGTCATTATAATGTTTCTAATGGAGAGTTGATTATGGGGTAAAGAGAGATGGTCGATGGGAGCATGGGAAAGAAGTTCTTTATCAGTCGGCTACTTCTGCAAAAGAAACATGTCCGGAGACACACAGCCCGAGGTGACTGTTTTCGCATTCAGCTGGGGCAGCTCTGCTTCGAGCCATGGGCTACAAGGGCCTGCAGTGACTCTGCTGCACATGCCTCCCATTCCTTGGGACCAGCAATGACCCAGAGCATGCTTTTCATGACCACGAGGGAAGGTCTTGCATCTGCCGGAGGAATTTTAAATTATAAAACATATGAAGGAAATGCAGTTTATTTTTTCTTTCAAGTGTGCACAGTGGAAACAAACAACAAAGCGTTGCCGAGTGGGAGCTAGTTCAGCCCTGCTCGATCCATAATAACCCATTTACATGTCACCGATCTGCCCCACTTCACCAGCTTAAAGCATAAAATGAGGTCACTGGCCTTTTTAATATTCAAATGAAATTACTCTGGGAGCAGAAATTGGTTCAATCTTTTTGGAAGGCAACTGGATAATACCTAGCCAAATTTTAAAAGCACTTACCTTTGAACTTGGGGATTCGACTTCCAGGAATCTGTTCTGTAGAAGTCATTGCACAAATACAGAAAGATTTACCTGTCCGTTCAAACATGTGTGCTGCAGCATTGTAGGGAAAAGCTTCATGAGAAGTGTGAGCGACGCGACTGTCAATTAACAGGAGACTGGATGAAAAGAGTGAAGTGAATATAGAGGTTCTTATTTCAGGAGACCTTCAAGACTCCTGTCCAGTGTAACAGGCAATCTCCAGAGCACAAAGACGGCATAATGACATGTCTATTTAAAAATGCACCACCTGTATCTATTTATACCTACAGATATGTCTATGTCTTTATCCAAACCTGTCCCCACACATATATATATTTGTACTTATGTCCATGGCTTACCCACAATTAATTTTTTTTTAATATTTTATTTGACAGAGAGAAACACAGCCAGAGAGGGAATACAAGCAGGAGGAGTGAGAAAGGGAGAAGCGGACTTCCCGCTGAGCAGAGAGCCCGATGCGCGGCTCGATCCCGGGTCTCTGGGGTCATGACCTGAGCCAAAGGCAGTCGCTTAACCAACTGAGCCACCCAGGCGCCCCACAATTAATTTCTATCTGTGTCTGTGACTGTATATGCAGACTCATGTAATAGTCAAGAAAGGAAACATTCAGGCGCCTGGGTGGCTCAGTGGGTTAAAGCCTCTGCCTTCGGCTCAGGTCATGATCTCAGGGTCCTGGGATCGAGGCCCACGTCAGGCTCTCTGCTCAGCAGGGAGTCTGTTTCCTCCTCTCTCTGCCTATTTGTGATCTCTCTCTCTCTCTGTCAAGTAAATAAAATCTTAAAAAAAAAAAAGAAAGAAAGAAGGAAAGAAAGAAAGGAAACATTATTGGGCACCTGCACGTCTCAGTTGGTTGAGCATCTGCCCTCATCAGGTCATGATCTCAGGGTGGTGGGATGGAGTCCCACATTGGGCTCCCTGCTCGGTGCAGAGCCAGCTTCTCCTTCTCCCTCTGCTGTTCCCTCTACTCCTGCTTTCTCCCTCGCTCTCACTCTCTCAAATAAATGAAATCTTAAAAACAGAAAAAGAAAAGAAAGGAAATATTACCAACAGACAAGGTAAAGGGGCATATTCCACTTTTGACTCCAAATGTTTCCATGGTATTGTTTTTTCATATATTCGAATAGTAGTGACATCATTTTCAAAATTCAGATGACCTTGCACCCCATCATGCATCCAGGGGAGCAGGTCCTTCTCCCCTGCCCCAGGATCCCTCAGCCATGATCCATGATCACACCCAGGAATGTCAGTCCTGGCCGGTGTCACGGGAGAGACAGAACTGGGAACAGAAGTGTGGACAGTGGAGGAATCCTGAGGCCTGACTGTCCCCCAGCTCAGCGCCAGCTGTCTCCTCACGTGTCGCAGGCATGGAGGGCTTGGAACACTGAGTTACTTTCCCCGCACACACAAGGCAGCGAGCTGGGGCCGGTCCACCATCAGGCTCGCGCAGGCGCACTATCCCAGAGCCCGGGGCCCGTCTCGGAAGCCAACTCTGCCCGGGAAATGCACGTGCAAGCTGCTCAGCTGGGAGAGGATCCCGGGAAACACAGGTGGGGAGAAAAGAAGGAAGGGCAGCCCGTGCAAGCTTTGTCCATAGGTCATAACGCGGGCAGGGGGCACTGCACTCCTTCCGGGCCCTCTGGGGGACGGAGCCCCCTCCGCGGTATTTATTCGCCAGCTCCCATCCACCCCTGCTGGAAGGGGGTTCCAAGGCGGGAGGAGCGTGTGGCACCGTAATGAACCGCCATGCACCGGGGGACTTCAAGAGCAGACATTTACGGCCTCCCAGCCTACCCAGATCTAAGTCTAGGCAGAGCTGGGGCCCTCAGGGGCTGGGGCAGGTGGGGAGGGGGATATCGGCTCCCAGCCTCTCTTCCAGCGTCTGGGGACACGCTCCCTGTGCCCAGA
This sequence comes from Spilogale gracilis, assembly GCA_004023965.1. Taxonomy (NCBI): domain Eukaryota; kingdom Metazoa; phylum Chordata; class Mammalia; order Carnivora; family Mephitidae; genus Spilogale; species Spilogale gracilis. The sequence continues at coordinate 89,608 of PITA01001734.1, forward strand.
TTTCACCCTTTGACAAGGACACGTTCCTACCAGAGTAGGGCCCAAGCTCGTGACCTCACCTAAACTCAGTACCTGCAAAGTGCCTATTTCCTGGAGGTTTAAGGCTTCCACATCTTCAGTGGGGGACACTATTCAAGCCACAATATAACCCCCAGCACTTCCAGCCACACCCAGGCCCGTGAGGAGAACCATGCCTGGAGTTTCAGCTGCCCCCGGTACTCACAGATGGCAGCCCCTGTGGGCAGGCGGCCCTGGGCAGGACCAGCCGCTCCACCGAAGCTTGGAGCTCCCGAGACCTCGAGACCTGACTCCTGGCTGCGCTTCCCACGCAGAGCAAACTGGGAGAAAGCCAGAAAGCCCAGAAAGCCGTGAAGCATGGCTACAAGATTAAGTGTCGTGCCTTAAAACCCAAACCCAAGTGCACGTGGGGGCGCGGCGGAGGCCGGCTCAGCTGCCAGATGATCTGTGCAGAGGAGCTGCCTAATAACCAGAAGTGCCTCCTAATATGGCCCTCCCGATCATTTCATTAAAAGTTGCAATGATGTCTGAGTTGTGCTGAGAAGGCCATTAGGTTAATCAAAACACAAGGACAGCTGGCCATCTACTCTTAATTAACAAATTAAGTCCTGCTGCTGACTCAGCAAAACTGAGAGCTGGCCAATGACCCTTGGGGCATTCAGACGGCTCAGAGCACCCCTTTGGAAGAGCTCCAGAATAGCCGGTTTCCCATCAAGCTACCTGCCAGAATCTAACAGGTATTCACCTGTCTTTCCCCGGGCTGGAACACAAGCTCCATAGGGGATCCCCCACCCCCATCCTAGTTTGCCCAGGATGGAGGAGTGTCCTGGGACCCTGGACATTTGGTCACTCCAGCTGCATGAAAGCAGGTACTGGGTCTGTTGTGTTCATGGCCATATCTCCAGAGCTTCAAGGCCAGATACATAGCAGACCTTAAATAAATGTTAATTGAGCAAAAACAGGAACAAATGCATGAATGGCTTTGTTCCCGTCTGCAATCCTGCAGGGTAATCGACAGCCTGGAGTGTATTCTTTCATGCTTTGCTTTTCTGCACCCCCCCCCCACGACATACACAAATGAGCACACACATAATATAGACGTTTTTTTTCCTCAAAAAAAAAAAAAAAAATAGGGGGGTGCCGAGATGGCTCAGTTGTTAAGCATCTGCCTTCAGCTCAGATTGTGGTCCCAGGGTCCTGGGATCGAGCCCCACATCGGGCTCCTTACTGAACAGAGAGCCTGCTTCTTCCTCTCCCACTTCCCCTGCTTGTGTTCCCTCTCTCGCTGTCTCTTTCTGTGTCAAATAAATACATAAAATCTTAAAAAAAAAAAAAAAGGGAATCGCAGGCATGAATCAGCAATTTGCTTTATCACTTAACAATATATAGTACAACTCTTAGATCATTACATACAGATCTGCCTGATTCTTTTTACTAGCTCATGATGTCCACAATACTGAATGTGCCATAACTTATCCTATTACCCACCTATTGTTATTATGTTTCCAGTGATCACCAGGACAGACAATGCACCAATAAAATACCTTTGCACACAGATTTTAGCATTCTGGCCATTTCATTTGTACTAGATAGCTTCCTGAAGGTCAAGGGGACTGCGCGTTTGTTAATTTAGACAGATATCGGGGCTGACCTTAGCTAGGATGACACAGAGAAAGGTCATGGAGCCCATCACATCCAGGCTATGAGGGAAGAAGTCCAGGGGCTGAGCCTGTCACACACCCATTTCCCCAGCTCTCTCCTAGCAGTGTGTACTGCACACAGGATGAATTATTCCCTACGGATGCAAAGAAAACTACAATGTAGTCTCTGCTCTGGAAGAAAATCCCACAGTTCAAGAGAGGAGCAGAGAAGGGGGGGCATCATGGGCTGAACTCCCTCGAGGCACCCGGTATTGTTCTAGGTGCTTCCAAGCACCAGGTGCTTTGTTCAATCTTCAAACAATTCTTCAGGGCAGGAAAGCTGATCTCAAACCTCCAGAACATGAACTTCCTGTGAGCCAGGAAAGGCGCATGCCTTGCCCAGAGTCAAGCAGCCAGCAAGTGAGAAAGTTGGGATTTGAACCTGAGTCTGGCTGACTCCAAAACCACTTCGCACTACACCAGTGGGCTTGACCTTGGCTAGCTTGGAATCAACCCCAGGTGCTGATCCCAACCCCAGGTGCTGGTCCCAAACCCAGAGAGCCTGATGCAATTGGTCTCCCCAATCAAGGCTTAAAAACCAAAGTGTTCCAGTGTGAAGCCAAGGCTGTAAACAGCTACAGGCACCCCAGGGGTTCAGACTCACCTGAAAGGGCTTGCAGGGGTCGGCTGCTGCCCCCCTCAACTGCTGTGTCTGATGCAGGGATCCCGGGGGTCGGGGCCAGGATGTGCCCTTCTGAGCAGCTCCTAGTGATGCTGATGCTGCTGGTTGGGATCCGTGCCCTGGAAACAATGCCCTCCACAAAGGACCCATCTGGAATCTCTCCTCCTCGTTTGCAAACAGTGACATGAAGAATCACTTAGCAGGACATATTCAACACCAGCCCAGACCCTGCAGGCACCTGTAGGGGGTTTTCAGACAGATGACTTTCTTTGAGGCTTGCAAGGCTAAAAGTGTCATTGGTGGGTTCTCAGGGTCCACACGGGCCCCCCTGACCATTTTCTTTCCACCTGCTGTTCACTGTGCACATCCTGGACCAGACTGTAATTAAAGAAAGCCCCGTCTTTTTTTTTGTTTTTCCCACTAAACCCTCCGTGAACACACCGTACACACCAGAAAGAGTGGTCGCTAGAATTCC
>PITA01001734.1:92522-172948 GCA_004023965.1 Spilogale gracilis
CCCCCCCCCCCCCGCAGGGTGCCGCAGACCCAGCTTCCCAGCTGCCCAGACATGCAGAGGAAAGCGGTCCCCTAGCGTCGCCTGCTGGCTGAGTTGGGAATGGCTGAGAAGCCAGTGCAGCCCGACTTGCAGAAACTTGAAGACCTCCCTGACTCCCTCCAGTAAGATGCAAATTCCCCTAGAAGGAGCTTCTGTCTTTCCAGAATTATCTTCAGTATCTGCTGAAACATGCCTGCTGTTCGAATACATATTCCCAACCAATAGCCAGCATCCTAACTCTATGAGGTGGAAAGACGGTCTCAGTCATTCACGGGATGTTGGCTGGGGCTACAAGGAGTTTGCTCTCGTGTGAGGCACTGAGAACATAAAGGGCATTGCACACGCTTTGGAGAAATTCACAGTCTAACCCGCGGGTCAGCAAACTACAGCCCACAGGGCAAATCAAGCCCACTGTGTTTCTGGGCAACCCACAAGAAAGTATGACTTTTTCCATTTTTTAATTGCTTTACAAATCAAAAGTGTATACTTACCATGATGAGAGCCCTCAGTGATGTATAGAACGGTTGAACCACTATATTGTACACATGAAACTAATAGAACATTGTAAGTTCACAACACTAGAATTAAAAGTTTAAACTTAATTTAAAAAATCAGAAGGCGGGCGCCTGGGTGGCTCAGTGGGTTAAAGCCTCTACCTGCAGCTCAGGTCATGATCTCAGGGTCCTAGGATCGAGGCCCATATCAGGCTCTCTGCTCGGCAGGGAGCCTGCTTCTTCCTCTCTCTTTGCCTGCCTCTCTGCCTACTTGTGATCTCTCTCTCTTTCTCTCTCTGTCAAATAAATAAATAAATAAATCTTAAAAAAAAAATCAGAAGGCTATTTCATGGCCTGTGAAACAAGCTCAGAGAGGTTACTCAACTTACCCAAGACCACACAGCTAAGACAGACAGAGCTGGGTTCAAATGTAGATCCATCTGACTCCAAAATTCATGTGGATTCTACTCCCCCAGGTCGCCCTCTAGGCTCACAATCTCAGCATCTCCTCCCATTTGACAGAGGAGAGAATGTGGCTCATTGAGCTCGGACTTATTCCCAAGGCACTCAGCCAGTGAGCCACTGGTGAGGAAGGACTTGGCATCTGCTTGCAAACACAAATGCGACTGCTGACTCTGGGCGGGACGGATTCTCTGTAGATGACGCCCAGAAGTAGCACCAAGAGGGAAGGAAGCAACAGATTTCACCTTTTTCTGCAGGGCTCGCTCCTACCAGTCCCTCCCATGCAGTGGTGTTTCAAGTGTCCCCCAAAAAGTGTCCGGGGCCACTGGAGGTCAGGTGAGAAGGATACCAGGCAGAGGACCCAGGCAACCCCTCCCACAGCATCCATCCCCCAGAACAACCCCACTTTCCTGGTGCACATACGGAGGAGCCACGTGAGGTTTCCTCTGAAAAATTCAGCTATTCGGTTAAGGAAATAAAGCTTGCAGATGACCACTCGGATGAGGGCTATGTCATTCTGAGCTGGCCCCACGTCCCAGGGCTGAGTGAATGGGCTCCAACCACCACTGACCTGGCAGCTTGAAATTTATCTCCTGGAGGCTGGCAGTCCAGGGGCAAGATGCCTGCAGGCTAATGTCTTCTGCGGCCTCTCTCTTGGCGTGCAAACGGCCATCTGCGTGTTTCCATGGCATTCTCCTTCTAGGCACATCTGTATCCAAATTCCTTCTTCTTATAAGGACACCAGTCATACTGGATGAAGGCTCCCCCAGTGACCTCCTGTTACTTAATTACCTCTCTAAAAACCCAAATCTCTAAAAACCCAAAAATCTCCAAATACAGCCACATTCAGAGGTGCTGGTAGCTCGGACTTCTGCATATGAATAGGGCAGGGGGTTGGGGGAGACTGCAGAAGAGAGCGTTAGGGCACCTGGCTCATCTGTCTGACCTATCTGTCTGCAAGGAGGAGAGAGGGCCCAGAGTCTGCTCCGAGGGAAGGGAGGGCTGACCCAAGCTGGAGCAGGGCCCAGTGTGGCCGCCCTGGAACCTCCCAGCCTGCCCGGCACCCAGACTTCCATGGCTAGGATTTATCACGGCAGTCACCACGGTAATTGGAGAGAAGCAGGCTGGCAGGGCCAGGACCTGAGGATATTTCAGTAGAGAACTCCCCCACTGCCCAAGCCCACGCCCCCAATGCTCCAAAAGTTTTCATCCCGGGTCCCCCATTCCCTACTCACCAGAGCTGAGTACTTGTCCATCAGAGAGGCTTCTCCAGTTCGCCCGTCTGAGCCCGCCTGCCCTGTGCCCTCGGGGAGGGGGTCGGCCTGGAGGGGAGCAGTGGGGCAGGTGCAAAGCCAAGACACGCAGGGCTGCCGGCAGGGAGGCGTGGAACGGGTTCCCCTTCAGAGTCCCAGGCAGGGACCAGCCCTGTGCACATACTTTGGCCCCCGGAGCCATGGGGAGTAAATTCCCATTTTTTAAGCCACCCAATGTGCGGTCTTTTGTTAAGGGAGCCCCAAAAAAGGGATACAGGGCCCACGCATGGGGACAGGGACACCCCAACAGACCTCCAAGGAAGCCAACTTCAGACTTCTGACAGCCAAGAGGTGGGGAGCAGGCCTGTCCTGGGGAAACGGAGAGCTATCAGGAACACCTCCCCCCTGCAACACGCACACCCAGATACACAATCCAGGGAGGCAGGTGTCCAAACGTGGAGCTGGGGCTGGGAGGGTCGCACTGCACATGCAGACGTCTGCTTGCTCGCTTAACCTCAGTGTCTTCATCCCTGAAGCGGGTGTGACATCAGCCACACCAGGTGTGGCCCAGAGGGGAGGCCTCTGGGACAGGGGAGACGCAGGGGGCTGCGGTAGCCGGGTACGACTGTGTCAGGATCTCATGCGGTGTCACGCTAGGACAGCACTCCAACGTCGCCCGCCAGCCCCTCCTGAAATGCCTGGCAATTTCCTTACCGTCTGTGATATGTCCTTGCTTCATCACTGGAATTTACTTTGAGGATTTTAATAAAAAGGGAATCTCCCGTGAGCTCCAACTGATATCCCCAAGGTAGTAAGGCTCAGAGCAACCTTGGTCACTCTTCCTTCCCCAGCAAGTTACACAGAAAAGCCGTGTGAAGTCCAATTCCTGAACATTCCATACTCCTGTCCTCTTGGAGAAGAATTTCAGCGGGGCACAACGGGCAATGCCTGAACGGGGGGCCATACCCAAGATGGGAAATGCAGAATCTCCAAACGGGCAGTGGAAACCCTGCCTATGGAAAGGCCATCGGCCAGTACGAACCGCGACGGACGCATCAGTTGTGAATCACATTGGCACTGCACACAGGAGGGGTTCTGGGTGCCTCCCGCTCGTGAACGCTGACCCTCAAGCCACAGCCCAGCGAGGGGTAGGGTGGCGCACCCTGGGACAGGCAATAAGGGCCCACATCCTCTACACAGAACTTAAAAGCAAATAAAACTGAGCTGAGCCAGCTGAGCCCTGCAATCCTCTTCCCCACAAATACCTCTGGGGTCTAACTTCTGAATACCTGTTGCACTTAGCATTGGGTTTCTGTTGTGGTTGGGGGAGGGGGAGGTCAAGTGAATTCCTGAGGTCTCCCTGATACACAATGTTGTATTAGTTCCAGGTGTGTAATAGTGATTCCACAGTTCTATACATTATTCAGTGCTCCATCGAGTCTTAATAATATATATAAACTTCAAATCAGCATATTTTACTTACTTCCCCTTTCATAAACACTGCATTCTCCAGAAGTTAATTCTGAGAAAGCCCAGCTACACAATCAAACAGAGCAGGCTCCTGGGTCCATGCGGAGAGAAAATTCCTGGTGGCTGGGGATTCTCTGGGTGCAGTGCACACCTCCAACACCCGCATGGGTCTTGCGGTCCCTGCATGCACAGAGCAGAGGTAACACACTCGCGGGGAGTGGAGGGGGGACAATGACAGAGACACAGAGCGAGGGCTACTTCCATTCTGTTATGCTGTGGGCACCTAAAAACTTGGGGATTTTTATTTGTTTACAGCTTAGGACCCTGCGAAAGGGTGAGCTATTTTTGTTTGGTAAATGCAAATTCGAATTCACACAGGAAACAGCTGAGTGGATTCAAGCAACATTTTGAAAATTGAACCGGGTGCTTCTCTTTGAGCTGTTAATCCTTTGTTTTTAAAAGGAAGGGAGCGAGGAGGGGGAATGGTAGGGCTGGGCAAAATAGGTAAAGGGGATGAAGAGTGACAAGTTTCCAGCCATAAAATAAATGAGTCACAGGGATGAAAAGTACAGCAGAGAGAATGTAGTCGATAATATTATAGTAACACTATATGGTGACAGGTCATTTCATAACGTACATAAAAGTCAAATCACTATGTTTTGCATCTGAAAGTAATCTAACATGTCAACGGTACCTCAATTAAAAATTTAAATTTTAACACAAAAAAAATTTAAACTTTAAATAGATTTTTAATGATGAAAAGGACAAATCAAGTGTTTGTGACTGCCACAGACTGCCGCAGATCATTTTGTCACTAACGCAATTAATGCCACTGATTTGCACGTTTAAAGATGGTCAGAATGGTGCATTTTATGTGATACATATTTTACGACAAATATGAGTAATGTCATATGCCCCAAACCATCAAATACCTTCAGGGATGAAGTATATGGTATGTGAATTGTATCTGAATAAAGCTGGCCCCCCACGAAAAAGTAAGGGGTATTAAAAATGATCCCCTCTAGGTAGATATAAACACCACATATGTCAGTGAGTGGTATTATCCCTATTTTATAGAAGAGGAAACAGAGGCTCAGAGAGGTGAAGTGATCTGCTTAAGGTCACACCTTGAGACCAGTGGTTCTCAAGGCAACTGTGTTCCCCCCGGGGACAGCCGGCAGTGTCTAGAGGCATGTGGCATTGTCACAACTGGGGAAGAGGTGCTCCTGGCACCTAGTGGGCGGGGCCAGGGTCCCCAAAACACAGAAGCATGCAGCCCCAGCGTCAACATTGTCAGGGTCAAGATAGGCACAGAGACAGCGCAGAAACGGGGAGGGACCCAGGGACACACACACACAGGGACTGTCAATATCTGGGCCAAACGAAATCCGCAAGGAAGTGGGAGGCGTGGGGGTTGGCGGGGAAGAGTTCAGTCCAGTGGCCCCATCTGAGCCAAGTTCCAAATTCAACAGCCCGATATTTTAAAGATTTGAGTAAAAATAAAAATGTTTCAAAAGAATACATTGTCTGCGCCCACCCCAAGCCTGGCAGTGTCTGCCCCGAGTGTGGCCGGAGAAGCGAGTGACCTGAGCTCAGTCACCCGTGGGGGCAGAGGAAAAATAACCCAGGCGAGCAGCAGGCTCCTGCCACGCCGAGGAAAATATTTTAAGTCATTTCTAATAAATAAGCCACTGAATTTTGAAAGGGTGTGTTTATTCTACTTCCAAAGGCTTTCAGAGCAGCAGTTTCTGGTCACAAACTGAGCAGACTCAGATGCAGCCCCAAGGACTCCTCATAAAACCTCTTTGCAAACTCCCAATGGCCACAAGTGTAGGGCTGAGTTCTTCAAGGCCCCAACACCCCACACAGTTCCAACGGCAAAGCAGTGCCCAAAAAATGTGTGGAATGATTCCAGTGGCTCGACGTGACCTCTTTGTATGGCCAAGGTCTTCCAGCAGCCTCTCTCCCTGTCTGCCTTCACCTTATCCTTTCCACTCCCCTACTCTGTTCCAGCCACACTGGCTTCTGTGCTGTCCCTCAAATCCACCAGGCACACTGCTGCCCCAGGGCCTTTGCACATCCTCTGCCCTCACAACTCAGTCCCTCCTCCCCATCAGGTCTTTGTTGGAAGGTCCACTTACAACAGTCCTTTCTGTCTTTCCCATTCTCTGCTTTGTTTTTACCAATAGCACTTACATCCTCCCAACTTGCTGAATAATTCCCTCCTGAACTTGTTCAATGTCTACCTCTAGGTAGAGTCAAGGTATCTGATAATGGACCCCAATATGCTGAAGGAAGGAAGGGTCTTTAAGCCTCACAATGACTCTCTGTGATAGTACTATCATCAACCCCATCTAAAGACAGGGAAACTGAGACACACAGAGGTCTTGTGTCTTGCCCAAGATCACTTAGCTATGAGTCGCAGAGCCAGATTCCAGGTGTGGCAGGTGTCCCCAAGGTCTTCCTTCTCTACTACATGGCTGAGCAGCCCCTATTCTGTCCCTGGGTCCAGGGTACCCTGGGCAGCTTCCCTGTCTTGGACCTGCTCACCCAGAATGCAGGCCACCTGGACCCGTTCAAAGAACCTTTGGGGATTCCTGCCCTAAATGTCACGTGCGGTTGCTCCCCTCCTGCACAGATAAATACCAAGCTCAAACTTTTACAGAGACACCATGTGCGATATGGAAAGCTGGGGGTAGCCCAAGCCGGCCACACAAATGTGGCATCTCCCTTGAAGAGGGTGGCTGGGATGGGCTGAACTGGTTGAGACCAAAAAAGTTGCTGAGACCCTAACTCTCAGAACTTTGCAACGTGACCAACACAGGGAGCGATCTGGCCAACAGAGGGAACCAGGTTAAGATGAGGCCATGAGAGTGTGCTCTAATCCAGCAGGACTGGAGTCTTCATAAAAAGGAGATATTTGGACATAAAGCTGTGCACAGAGATGATGTGATGTCCCAGAGAGAAGGTACGTCCTACCTACGAGCCAAGGATGCCTGAGGCTGCAGAAACGAGGACAGGGGCCTGGGACGGATTCTCCCTCACTTCCCTCGGCAGGAACCAGCCCTGCTAGCACCGTGGCTCTGGCCTTCCAGCCTCCAGAACGGTGAGAATACATGTCTGTGGTTCAGCCAAGCAGTTCATGGTGCTTTGCAGCAATGGCCTTAGCAAATCATAGCAGTGGATAAGCAAATAAAGGTGGGGTTCTCTGGAAAGTGTAGGAGAAAGATGGTCACCAAGAGCAGGCACTGCATACACACTGAAGTCCTTTCAAGGCCACCTGCCAACTCGATGCTTGATCCTTAAGCTGAGGTCCTGTTTCTAGATGAACCTCAGTTCTAGTCTTGAATCCCAATGGCATGTGTCCTGTTCTGTCTCAGAAATTCTCCTGGTCTGGGGGCGCCTGGGTGGCTCAGTTGGTTGGCAACTGCCTTCGGCTCAGGTCATGATCCTGGAGACCCGGGATCGAGTCCCACATCGGGCTCCCCTGCTCGGCAGGAAGCCTGCTTCTCCCTCTCTCACTCCCTCTGCCTGTGTTCCCTCTCTGGCTGTGTTTCTCTCTGTCAAATAAATAAAATCTTTAAAAAAATTTTTTTAAATAAATAAAATAGAAATTCTCCTGGCACTCATTCCTTGAGTCACTGGCCTCCCCTCGTTCTCGAGACCTCCCCTCAAGACACAGGGCCAGGTGTCTGATCACAAGCAGCTTGCGGATTATGATGTATTAGATTTTATTTTTGCAGAAATACTGAGCACGCATTGATAACAACCAAAAAACTTCATGTATAAGGATGAGTGCCTTATGGAGCAGATTGAAAGGATTCCATGACTGTCTTTTGGGAAAGGCAGCTGAGGGGCAACTGGGTAGCTCAGTCTTTAAGCGTCTGCCTCCCGCTCAGGTCCTGATCCCAGGGTTCTGGGATCGAGCCCCACATCAAGTTCCCTCCTTGGCAGGAAGCCAGCTTCTCCCTCTCCCACTGCCCCTGCTGTCTCTGTCAAATAAAATAAAATCTTACAAAAAAAAAAAAAAAAAAAGGAGGGGCGCCTGGGTGGCTCAGTTGGTTAAGCGACTGCCTTCAGCTCAGGTCATGATCCTGGAGACCCGGGATCGAGCCCCACATCGGACTCCCTGCTCGGCGGGAAACCTGCTTCTCCCTCTCTCACTCCCCCTGCTTGTGTTCCCTCTCTGGCTGTGTTTCTCTCTGTCAAATAAATAAAATCTTTAAAAAAAAAGAAAAGAAAAAGAAAAGGCAGCTGAAACCCTGATATGGATCAGTTTAAAGAAAAATAAACAGGTATAAACCAAGTGAAGAGGAAAATCTTGCTATCTGGAAGAAGAGGGATGGTATCTAGAGGATGTTATACTAAGTGAAACAAGTTAAACAGAGGAAGATGATTTCACTTACATGCAGAATCTAAGACACAAAATAAACAAGGCAAAACAGAAACTGATCCACAGCTAAACAGATCGGCTGATAACCTTGTGCACGGAGAGGCTACACTTGGGGGGAACGTACAGCACCGGGGACAGTCAATAATACTGCAGCAACTGTGCGTGCCCACAGAGGGCAACTACACATCTGGTGACGATCATTTCCTGACGTGTAAAAATCAAGTCACTGTAATGGACACTGGGAATAACCAGGATATAGGAAGACAATTATACTACCATTAATAAAAGAGAGAGAGAAGGGCTCCTGGGTGGCTTCGGTGGGTTAAGCCTCCGCCTTTGGCTCAGGTCATGATCTCAGGGTCCTGGGATGAGGTCCACGTCAGGCTCTCTGCTCGGCGGGGAGCCTGCTTCCTCGTCTCTCTCTGCCTGCCTCTCTGCCTACTTGTGATCTCTCTGTCAAATAAATAAATAAAATCTTAAAAAAAAAAGGGGGGGAACAGGAAAAGAGAAGATTAGAGATACCTGGCTGGCTCAGTCGGTGGAAGGTGTGACTCTTGATCTCAGGGTTGTGAGTTTGAGGCCCACTTTGGCTGTAGAGATTACTTAAATAAATAAAAATACTTAAAAAAAAGTCACCATCTTTTTTTTTTTTTATTTAAGATTTTATTTATTTGACAGAGAGAGAGAAAGCACAAGGAGACCGAGCAGGAGGCAAAAGGAGAGGGAGAAGCAGACTTCCTGCTGAGCAGACGCCTAACCAACTAGGACACCCAGGTGTCCACGAATAACCATCTTTATCTTTCTCTTCTTCCTTTCATCCATTGATAATAAACCTTATGACAAATTTCCTTCTGCGATCTGACTGTCCTTGTTTTACCCCTGGAATTCCTTAGGAATGGAGGTTCCTGTCCTGAAGACTGGCGTCATTTTGCCAAATCAGACCTGAACGTTAAACAGGACCTTAAAATGACATTAATTAGACAACAGACGTTAATTAGACACAGAATTAAGTAGTTGATAAATGAACCACCCACAGGTAACGAGGCACAAAGTCAAACGGGGGGGGGGGGCACTGACTCCTGGAAAACATTCCCACTTGTGTTTTAAAACAGAGAAAACCAGAGAGAATAAAACTAAATTGTTTTGAAAGGCTGAGTCTCAAATGTGGAACGATTGAGCTATGTGTTTGTAAACACAGCTATTTAAAAGAATGTGTGACTTATCTCCCATTTAAAATACTATGCAAATTTGTAAGGCAGGGTTCTGCCAGCTAGAGCCAGTAAACAGAACAGAGGAGCTCGACTGAAATCATTTCTAGTGCAATTAGCTGTTTATGAAGATGCTGTTTTCTTTTTTTCAATTGTTTGGAGCCAAAAAGAAGTTAATAGCACAATCTTGACTGTTGTTTTTTTTTTTCCTTTGCAGAAGAAATCCTCTCTAGACCTCTAACTGGAGAGGAGGGATAGTTATTTTACCTGATTATTAGAGAAGGTACTAATAAGGAGTTTACATTTCTTGAGTGTTTACACTGTGCCAGGTATTGTGATAGGCAAGTTGTATACAATGCCTCATTGACTCTCCCCCAAGAAATCTACACAGTCATGCATTTAATTAAGACTAAGTTCAGCTTACAAATGACAGAGACCTAAAATGACAGTGACCTAAATAAGATACATTTACTTCTATGATATAAAAATCTGAGATGAAATGGTCCAGGGCTGCTGTGGCAGCTCCAGGTGTCAGGGAAATGACTTTCTTCTGTCTTGGGGGTCTTCTTTGCATGACCTCCATTCTCCATTCCTAAAAGCACCTCATGTTCCACAGGGCTGCTCCAGCTCCCCTCATTACGCCTATAATCCAGCTCAGGGGAGGGAGGAAAGAAGAGAAAGGCAACGCCCCCCCTCGCCCAGAAGTTTCTCATCCCACTTTTACCGATGCTGCATCGGCCAGAGCTCCGCCACCTGGCTGCACAGCTCTATGGCTGGAGGTGCATGGGAAGCCGGGAAGCGCAGTCATTATTCAGCGCAGCCATTAAAAAATGGAAGGAGGGGCGCCTGGGTGGCTCAGCTGGTTGAGCGACTGCCTTCGGCTCAGGTCCTGATCCTGGAGACCCGGGATCGAGCCCCACATCAGGCCTTCTGCTCGGCGGGAAACCTGCTTCTCCCTCTCTCACTCCCCCTGCTTGTGTTCCCTCTCTGGCTGTGTTTCTCTCTGTCAAATAAATAAATAAAATCTTAAAAAAAAAAAATGGAAGGAGAAAGGATACTGGCACATAATGAGCAGTTTCTACCACAGGTAAGATACTATTGTTCATTCTCTTGTACACATGAGAAAAGTCAGAAGTTAGTGATGAAGGTCACAGTCAATTCTCGTGATTGTGATACTCTCTTGATTGATTCTTCTCTTCTGTGACAACTTTTCTCATGCATCTGGTATTGATAAGGTATTGGTAACTAACTCCTCTATGTTGCTAGGAAGAGAGAAATTACACAAGAACAGTGCATTTAGAATTCTACTCTTTTACACTCTAATCACTGCTTATTTAACCAAATAGAAATTTTAAAAGTGCGGTATCTCTGTTGCAGAAAAGCGTGTGCAGACTAGCAAAAAATAGGGTTACCTCCTTTTCCAGGGGTTGTGGGTGAAATGAGCCAGCCGCCCTCATACCCCAGGGGGTTTGCAAGCAGCAGATGAGCCCACCAGCCGGGGTTCACTGTGACCATGGCTGCAGCACCTGACACCTTTCACAAAAAATAACCCCAATTTTTTGTAATCACAGACTTCTATGTAAAATGTAAAACTACAAAACTCGCAGAACATAGCAGAGGGGAACCCAGATAGAAGACGAGTATGGGGGCGCCACGGTGGCTCAGTGGTTGGGCGACTGCCTTCGCCCTAAAGATTTTATTTATTTATTTGACAGAGAGAAACACATCTAGAGAGGGAACACAAACAGAGGGACTGAGAGAGGGAGAAGCAGGCTTCCTGCCGAGCAGGAAACCTGATGTGGGGCTTGATCCTGGGTCTCTAGGATCATGACCAGAGCCAAAAGCAGTCGCCCAACCAACTAAAAGCCACCCAGACGCCCCTTATTTTATTTTTAAATATTTTATTTATTTGAGAGAGAGAGAGCACAAGCTGGGGGCATAGCAGGCAGAGGGAGCAAAAGACCTCCTGCTGGGCAGGGAGCCGGGGACTTGATCCTGGGACACTGAGATCGTGACCTGAGCCAAAGGCAGACGCTTAACCAACCGAGCCACCCAGGTGTAGTTTTATTTTATTTAACATTTTATTTTATATTTTACTTATTTTATTTATTTTATAGTAATGATTTTTAGATACAACACCTAAGGCATGATCCATGAAAGAAATAACTGATAAACTGGTCTTCATTAAAACTAAACATTTGCTCTATGGGAACACCTGGGTGGCTCAGTTGGTTGAGCATCCAACTCTTGATTTCAGCTCAGGTCATGATCTCAAGGTTGTGGGATCAAGCCCCACACTGGGCTCCACACTCAATGCAGAGTCTTTCTTGTCTCTCTCCCTCTCTCTCTCTCAACTAAACAAACAAACAAAAAAAACCCTTCTGCCCTACAAACAACATCAAGAGAATTAGAAGACAAGTCACAGACCAAGAGAAAATACTTGCAAAGGACACATCTGATAAAGGACTGTTACTCAAAGTACACAAAGAGCTCTTAAAATTCACCTGGCTGGCTCAGTCGGCGAAGCCTGTAACTCTTGATCTCAGGGTTGTGAGTTCCAGTCCTATCTTGGCCATAGAGATTACTTAAAAATAAAATCTTGGGTGCACCTGGGTGGCTCAGTTGGTTAAGTGACTGCCTTCGGCTCAGGTCATAATCCCAGAGACCCGGGTTCGAGTCCCACATCGGGCTCCCTGCTCAGCGGGAAGCCTGCTTCTCCCTCTCTCACTCCCCCTGCTTGTGTTCCCTGTCTGGCTGTGTTTCTCTCTGTCAAATAAATAAAATATTTTAAATAAATAAAGAAAGAAAGAAAGAAAGAAAGAAAGAAAGAAAGAAAGAAAGAAAGAAAGAAAGAAGGAAAATAAAATCTTAAAAAAAATTCAACAATAAGGAAATATAACCTGATTTTTAAAAATGGGCCAAAGAGCTTAATAGACATCTCACCAAAGAAAATACACAGATGGCAAATGAGCATACAAAAGATGTTCATCATTTATCAGGAAATGCAAATTATAACAATAGTGAGATACCATCACATATCTGTTAGGATGGCCAAAATCTGAACCCTGAAAACATCGAACACTGGCAAGGAAGTGGAGCAACGAGAACCCTTATTTATTCGTGGGAACAAAAAATGCAGCTGCCACTTTGGAGGAGAACCTAGCAGTTTCTTACAATACTCAATAGACGCCTACTGTATGACCAGCAACTGTCCTCAGTGGTATTTGCCCAAAGGAGTTGAACGCTCTGTGTCCACACAAAACCCTGCATGTGGATGTTTACAGCAGCTTTATTCATCAACTGTGCAACATCCAGGCAATGAAATACTATTCATCACTAAGAAGAAATTAGCTTTCAAGCCGTGAAAAGACATGGAGGAAAGTTCAGTGCACATTTACGAAGTGGAAGAAGTCAATCTGAAAAGGCTATGTATTGTATGTCTCCAACCGCAGGACATTCTGGAGTATGTATGGAGACAGCGGGGCGCCTGGGTGGCTCAGTTGATTTACCGTCTGCCTTCGGCTCAGGTCATGATCTCAGGGTCCTGGGATCGAGCCCCGCATCATCAAGCTCCCTGCTCAGCGGGAAGCCTGCTTCTCCAGCTCCCTCTCCTGATCTGCCTGCTTGTGCTCTCTCTCACAAATAAACAAACAAAATCCTCAAAAGGGGGGGGGGGCATGGGGACAGTAAAAAGATCAGTGTGGTTGCCAGAGGTTGATGAATAGATGTACAGGGGATTTTTAGGGCAGTGAAACCAGTCTGCATGATGCCATAATGATGGAAATACGCCCTAACTCATGGAATGCACACCACGAAGATGAACTCATATGGAACAATGAACATTGGGTGATGATGGGTTCATCCATTGTAACCTATGTCCCACTCTGGTGGGGCTGTGCATGGGGGGTGAGGTAAGGGGTGTGTGAGAAATCTCTGTACCTCCTCTCAATTTTGCTGCAAACCTAAAACCATAGAAAAAAGAAAGAGAGAGAGAAAGAAAGAAAAGAAAGAAAAGAAAGGAAAGAAAGGAAAGAAAGGAAAGAAAGGAAAGAAAGAAAAGAAAGAAAAGAAAGAAAAGAAAAGAAAAGAAAAGAAAGAAAGAAAGAAAGAAAGAAAGAAAGAAAGAAAGAAAGAAAGAGAATTCTCAGGGGAAGCACCTGGTTGGCTCAGAAGAACATGTGACTCTTGATCTTGAGGTCATGGGATCAAGTCCTACATTGGTGGGGGTAGAGATTACTAAAAAAAGAAACCAAAAAAAAATTTTTTGTAATTAAAAAAGAAATCTTAAAATACTGCCAAGGGACCTCTCAAACTGTATGTATGTGTACATTTCAAAGGAGAACAGCAAAGGCTCTGTGCCAAGCCCCTTGCCCCAGCTCCATTAAGTTATAAAATATCACTGGTCTGGGTGGATGGCTCTCCAACTTCAACCTGCATCAGAATCACTTGGGGAAGGTGGTAAAATTCTAGACATTCAGTACTCCTGCCAATCCCCAGAGAGGTCTGATTCCGGGGCATTGGGATGGGCTCTGTATCTTTACTATTAAAGTCCCCTACCTACTGATAACTATTGCACGTTCAAGGACCACATTTTAAGAAACACTGCCCCAAAGGCTTCCTTGCTCCACATAAAGATCTTGGCTTTAGGGAACTAGAAGGGTCTTTCTAGCATTGATGTTCTCAGAGGTTTGCAGAAAACAAGCAGCTCTCCCAGGCAGCACCCGAGCAGTGAGAGGGTCTTGGACACCTGGGCCTGGTGTCTAGGGTGAGGGGCTGCAAGGGATAGCTGCCCTGTGGGCCAGGAGCCTCTAGATGGCAGTGCCCAGCCAGAAACAGAGCCAGCTGAAGACCCAGGGAGCCGCCTATGGGGAGGAAGATGGAAGCCAGGGATGACGCCCCCACAACCCTCCCCAGCTGGCTCAGGTACTAGTAAGACACGGAGACGCGCGTCAACGGAGCAAAGAATACATGAACAAATGAGTGAATGGTCCTCAGAGGGTTTACAAGCCTCGATAATGACTGAAGCTAACATTTGTTGAAAACTCGCTGCTGGTGCTGTTCTGGTCAGATGGAAATGGTGCCGTTCGTATTCCTTATGTGAACAGCATTCTCCCATTTCGTAAGGTATCCATCAACAGCGTGCTTTACAAAGGCTTACCGCCTAGTGAAACTGGCATGTTTGATCAGTCCCCTATGATCGGGTTTATGGTGTCTTGTTACTCCAGATACTACACTTCGTATTGTTGCTTAAGAACTGCACTGCAGGGGTGCCTGGGTGGCTCGGTGGTTAAGCCTCTACCTTCAGCTCAGGTCATGATCCCAGAGTTCTGGGATCGAGCCCCACACCGGGCTGCCTGCTCGGCAGGAAGCCTGCTTCTCCCTCTCTCACTCCCCCTTGCTTGTGTTCCCTCTCTGGCTGTGTTTCTATCAAATAAATAAAATCTTTAAAAAATAAAATAAAATAAATCGCATTCCACATCTCTGATTATTGCCCCACTGGGATTAATACTTAGAAATGGCATTAAGAGGGGAGCCTGGGTGGCTCAGTTGGTTAAGCAACTGCCTTCGGTTCAGGTCATGATCCCGGAGACCCGGGTTCAAGCCCCACATCGAGCTCCCTGCTCGGCGGGAAGCCTGCTTCTTCCTCTCTCACTCCCTCTGCTTGTGTTCCCTCACTAGCTGTGTTTCTCTCTGTCAAATAAATAAATAAAATCTTAAAAAAAAAAAAAAAAAAAAAAAAGGAAATGGCATTAAGAGACGGCGCCTGGGTGGCTCAGTTGGTTAATTAAGCCCCTGCCTTTGGCTCAGGTCATGATCCCAGGAGCTCCAGGATCGTGTCCCACATTGGGCTCCCAGCTCCATGGGGAGTCCGCTTCTCCCTCTGACTTTCTCCATTCTCTCTTATAAAGAAAAAAAAGAAAAGAAGTAGAATTAGATAGGAAGTTAGGACTGTCTGCAAAGACCTTCATACACGTGGCCAACTGATATTTTGAGAGACAGGCAGGCTGTCTGGTGAGCAGCAGCATGTTGGGGGTACATCAAAGCAGACTTCCAGGCGCTGGGCCCTATTCTCCAACACGTATTCAAAACACCTTATCTCCTTTTCAAATCTGAATTTCACAAAGGAAGGATGAACTTGTGACTCTATGTTTCTTGGTCCTTTGCATTTCTGCTTCTGAAAACTCCCTGTTCCTATGTTTTGTCCATTTTTTCCTTTGTAGCGGACTACTCTCTTACTCCGGTATGTGCTTGTGCACACGTCTATATGGACAGAGATGTGCACACACAGACATTCAATGCGTCACCCTGTCACGGTCCCTTTTTCCTTTCAAGTTTGTTTATATTGGTGATATATAAATTTATACTTATAATCAAGCTTTTATTTTAGACTACTTTTTTTAAGATTTTTATTTGAGAGAGGGCAGGAGCAAGGAGGGTGTGGACAGAGGGACAAGCAGACTCCCTGATGAGCGGGAACTCTGATGTGGGGCTCAGTCCCAGGACCCTGAGATCAGATGCTTAACTGAGCTACCCAGGTACCCTGAAGCTCTTATTTTATTTATTTTTAAAGATTTTACTTATTTATTTGACAGACAGAGAGAGAAAGCACAAGTAGACAGAGAGGCAGGCAGAGGGAGGAGAAGCAAGCTCTCCACTGAACAGGGAGCCCGGTGCGGAGCTCGATCCCAGCACCCTTGGGATCATGACCTGAGCTGAAGGCAGCCACCTAACCGAACAAGCCAGCTGGGCACCCCTGAAGTTTTTATTTTAAAAATATTGTCACACACACACAAACTCAAAATTGTCCCAACACCTTTCACTTACAAAGCTAAATATTCACATATATCTTCCCTCAGCTTTTAATTGCTTCTTCCAAGATTTTATTTATTCATTTGACAGAGAGAGACAGTGAGAGAGGGAATGCAGAGAGAGAACGCAGGCAGGGGGAGTGGGAGAGAGAAAAGCAGGCTTCCCGCTATGTCTTACATTTAACTCTTTATAATCTGTCAATATATGTGCAAGCATGAACTGATGCTCTAACAAAATATTTCCCCAAAATAGTCCATTTTCCCCTCCCTGTCATTTTGCGCTATTTCCTGATGGACTATCAAGTTCTTCTATAAACCAGGGTATTTTTTTTTTAAGATTTTACTTATTTATTTCACAGGAAGAAACATAGCTAGAGAGGGAACAAAAGCAGAGGGACTGAGAAACCGAGAAGCAGGCGTCCCGCCGAACAGGAAGCCCGATGTGGGGCTCAATCCCAGGTCTCCAGGATCATGACCTGAGCTGAAAGCAGTTGCTTAACCAACTGAGCCACCCAGACACCCCAAGCCAGGGTATTTTCTAGAATGTTCTACCCTGTCTTACTATTGGTGCCAATACCTTTTACTTATTACTATTTTTTTTAATTTTTTATTTCAAAATTTCTTTAGCTATTCTCAGCTGTGAATTCTTTTGGCTGAACTTAAATACTCTTGAGCCATTTCCAAAAACCTTTGGGGTTTTTATTAGAGCTATAAATCCCAACTGTAAGTTAATTTGAAAGGAATCAGCCCTCCGGGGTAGAGAGGGGGAAATGGGTACTTGCAGACAGAGCCGGAGGTAATAAAAACTGGCCTTCTGGGAAGATAATCGTGTAGTCTCCATCATGAACTTTTATTTTTTTTAACATTTTATTTATTTACGTAATCTCTACACCCCACGTGGGGCTCAAACTCACAACCCCAAGACCAAGAGTCTCACGCTCCTCTGATGGAGCCAACCAGGTGCCCCGTGATTGTGAATCTTTACATGTATGTATGCTTTTGACCCAGAATGTCCGCTTCTTGATGTCTAGAAATCTCCCATGTGGGCACCAAAGATGCAGCCCTTTCTGCAACAGACCCCAATGAAATAAGCTAAGTGACATTGCAGAGACTGGTAGGAAGGTACGGCAGAGCCATGTGCACAGAGGAGGGAGGAGGTTCTTGATTTCATGTGAAGACAAGCACATGGCTAGACAAATGCCTACACCATGAGCCCGTCTATTGTTTCACATCCCAGGACGTGCCCTAGGAGCAAGAGGGCAGCCAGCGCTTCCTGGAAAGGACCAGCCGGTCCATATTTTTGGCTTCGTGACCTGTAAGGTGTCTGCCCAACTCTTCAGCTCTGCCACTGAAGCACCAAAGCAGCCCGGGACAATAAAGTGAACAAACAAGTCTAAATAAAGCTTGACAAAACCAGTGGGATGGACCTGGCACTCAGGCTGTGGGTCTTTGGGTTGACTACCAGAGTCAAGGTCTGTACTAACTATTTGGCAAGGGCCAGCCTATGGAGTTTGCAAATAATGAGTCTGCTCATTAAACTCGTGTGAGCCTCGGAAGAATGTGGCACAGAAGCTACCCTCTGCACATCTTACCCAGACGAGGCACACAAGGAGTTCAGTGACTCGGCTCCAGGCCACACAGGTGGTCGGCGGAACCAGGACTCAAACCCAGGCCGTCTCCAGGCACAGACAGCAGTGTTACTTCGTTCAGTCCCCCTGTGGTGTTCTAGTTCTTTGAATACTGTGCTTCCGGTATCCTGAACCAGCCACTTCGATAAAGAATTCCATCATTATAATGAAGAAAAAGCATGACTGCGTGGGAAAAGATGTGGCTTTTCTCTCTTTATGCTGAGACCACAAAACACCACTATTTGACGGGAATGAATAAAAAACCAAAGTTAAACACATAAAATTATGTCAACATCATGCTGCCCACTGGATCCCAAGTTTCAGGGAAAATAAGGATTGTGCCTTTTTCAGGTAAGGAAAGTTGCACAGAAGAGTTCGGACTTTTTAGAGAAAAACCCCATGTTGGAGTCACAGCTGGGCATCTCCCAGACAAGTCACTCAACCTCTCTGAGCCATAGCTTCTCTACTGGCAAAAGGGGCTATGAGGATACCTGGCCCCTCTCCTGTTGCCCATTCAATAAATTCCTGCAGGATGGGCAGGGTCCATTCATGTCAGTGTGGCCCCCAGCTAGCTGCACACTGAAAAGCCGAAGCCTGCTTTGTCCACAGCCATGAACATAATCTGCCAAAGGCTAGCGGAAGAATGAGTCACAATGGGAACCAAGGAGAGCCAGGTCAAGGGCACCACCAGCACCCCGTGTGGTACAGCCTGGGAGTGGGAGGGAGGTGGAGGGGGGGGAAGCAGGGTCTAAACCCTGAGGACAAGTATCTGCAAGTTACAGCCCACTGACTGCCGAGTGTCCCAGACCCCAAAGCCAGAACTTGGGAGAGGGTCTATTTTACAGGTGGACAAGGTGAGGCCCTGAGAACCGGAAAGTTATTTCTGAAGGAACTTAGGGAAGCATTCACCCAGGTACTCTCCTGAGGTCCTGACCCACTGAACCTCGGTGTTCAGTTGGACCGAACACATGAATCTGAGGACGTGCACTGAAGGGGACATGTCCCTGGGCTGCCAGCCCTCACCTAGCTGTCCCCATCAGCGTTGGAGTGTGCCATCCCTGGCAAACAGGATCTCGTGGGATTCTCACCATCAGCCTGGGATAATGTGACCCAGCTTGATAGGACAGGCAACAAAGGACAAGACAGGCCGCAAAGTAGACAAGATCAGACAATAAGGTGCTGGCAGTGCGACTCCTTCCAAACCGGGCATGGCAGAAGTGGGGTGGGGAGGTTCCTTAGATGGGGAGAGGAAGGCTGTGGGATCTGGCAGCAGACTCCCTGGGTTCAAATCCTAACTTGGTCAACACCCCACCCCCACTACCAGGGGCCCACCCCCTCCCCTGACAAGCCCTGGCCTGGGGGACCACCGTCCCTTTAAGGCTTTAGTGGGTGGGCCCAGCCATTTCCATGGAGCTTGATGAGCTGTTTCTCTGTCTTCCAAATTCCAGGCCCAAACAGGAAGTGAGTCACCGCAGGAGAATGCAGGGCTCCCGGCCTTAGGGAGATGTTCAAGGGCAACTACAGGTCCCCTAGTGGGGGTCAGCCTTTGTGGGGGTGCTTGGCGGGAAGTCGGGGCAAGATTTCACCATCTGCTTGCATGGCTGGCTGGCATACAAGTGACAAAAGGTCTCAAACTCGATCCAAGTCCATCCGAGTTGACCAGAGTCAGGCAGGTCCAACAAGGATCGCTTTCCATCACTGGCCAGACCCCCAGTACCAGGGGTTGTGGAACCCATACCAAGACCGCGCTCAAGGATTTACAGATGCTCACAACACTGAAAGGCAGTCACCTCTGTCTTCCCTATTCTACCGAAGATCAAATCGAGGCTCGGTTAAGGGAGCCTGCCCCAAATCTACCACCCCACACTCCCCAGTCCTCATGAACTGGAACCCGAGCGCGCCAGTGCCTTCCACACAACTGGAAACAGACAGATCTGGATTAGGATCCTGGCTTGGCCCCTCCCTCCCCTTTTCCGTGGAGATGCTCTCATCCTTCCAGCCACTACTTATTGTCTGCTCCGGTGAGGGGTGCGGAGACAGCTCGAGTGAGCAAACAGCCTCCAGGGAAGGCAGCCGCCAAACCAGAGTAGACAGTAAATAAAATCCCCAAGACAGAATGAGAAACAATGAGCAGAGAGAACAATGGAGGACTGGAGGGTCAGAAGGGCTCTCCCAGGAGGGGACCTGGAAGATGAGCTGAAAATAATGGGACAGCCTTTCAAAAGGTGGGCAGAAGGGCAGCTCAGGGGCTGACGTAAATCAAAGAACTGCATCTGACAGAAGCCCTGAATCGAGTAAATGTTAAAAGGAGGGATGGGGCCCCTGGGTGGCTCAGTTGGTTAAGCGGACTGCTTTCGGCTCAGGTCATGATCCCGGAAACCCAGGATCGAGCCCCACATCGGGCTTCCCACTCGGCGGGAGGCCTGCTTCTCCCTCTCTCAGTCCCTCTGCTTGTGTTCCCTCTCTAGCTGTGTTTCTCTCTGTCAAATAAATAAATAAAATCTTTAAAAAAAAAAAAAAAAAAGAAGGGAGAAGCCTCTGCGGGAGAAGGTTCCAGTGGGGTGGACACTGGACCCTGCCACTGCCAGGTCACGCCCAGGAAGGGAAATCCTCTCGCTGCTGGCACCCATTGAGAATGCTGGCGGGAATGCCAGGGCCTGTGGCCCAAGCGTCGTCCTTCCTCCCCAACCTCACAGAGGGCCAGTCGGCTCTGCTCTGGGGACCTGGAAACAACTGACCGCCTCACTGTCCCTACCCGTCTCTTTGGGGCCTCCCCGCCTGCTGGGCAGGGAGCTGTGCAGGACTACAGTCACTGGTCTGGTGACCCCACTGGGCAGTTACCCATGCCGGGGACATCTGTCGGCGTTCTGGCCTCCGCCACTGGAGCAAAGCCCATGCCGTGGATGGAGGGAGACAGCCCCCGCCAGGGAGCTGACTTGGCATGAGATTTCTTTGGGCTGTCAGGTCCCAGGTGGCTCCGCGGGAGCCCACCTGCTCCTGTGCTGAGTTTGAGGTCAAGGCCGCGAGCCACTGGGCACAGACGGTTCCTGCCTTGGAGGTGGGTCCGGACGGAACCCAGGAGTGTCACCCAATCCACTCCTGATGACACTCGCTGCACCTAAATTGTCTGCTGACCTCAGCATGCCCCACTCCTCCCCCCAGAGCACTCTCCCCTCGCTGGGGGCGGCTTCCAACCCATCACTCACCGACCTTGGGAGATCACTTCCAATCCCCCATGGAGGACAAGATCTCACGGCCACAGTGCCAGGGACCCTCCCACTTTAGGCATTACCTCAGTTCATCCTCACAACCCTCTTTACAGATGGGGAAACTGAGGCTGGGTGGCTCAAGAACTGGCCAAGAGGGGTGACACAGTGAGCACGAGGGTCCAGACCCCACACAGGTCAGCGGCCACAAAGCCAGTCACTGAAGCCTCAGCAATGGGGAGAAGGGTGGATTCCAATAGTCAGGGCACAAGGTGCACATCTGCATGCACTGGTAAGGGGCACTTCCGGGAAACCCGAGTGCAGTCTGGGGCGCATCAGACCTCTTCCGTATACTGTTTTTCAGGTCCATATATAGGTAGGCACACACAGAACCATGTTTTATAAAAGACACGCAGTACCTCTAGACAAAGCACCCTGCGGTCCTGGGGCAGGGACTGGTCCCTGGACAGGGTGTTTCAGGTTGAGTTGGTGCAACAGCCCAGTGCCCCGCTCTGCTGTGGGCGGATACCCAGGCGGCTGCACAGGCGAGGAAGACTCCTCACCTGGAACCCTCCTGTCTGATCTCCCCCCAAACGCACTACTTACTACCAATGCATTTTTAAAATGTAAACAGAGGTGACCAGGTAGCAGGATTTAGGATCCATTTTTGTTTTCTTCTTCTACAGATACCTTGTCCCCACCCCCAACCTCTGCGTTTAGTGCATGTGGGTGGAGAGCCCAGGAATCTATATTCAACCCAACCCAACGTGACATATTCCCGAGTAGGTCCAGGAGACTCGTCCTAGGGGCACACCGGCTGGGTCACTCCTGGTGAGCCGTGATTCACTGCACCCTGAAGGCTTGTGGGTGCAAACTTCCTCCTGCCAAGCCCAGGAAAGCACCCTGCCCCACTGGAATGCACTGGTCAAGTCCAGACTTCCTCCAAGTCTGAGGGACTGAAGGGGGATGGGCAGGGAAGGGCCGCGGGAAGGGCCAGAGTCCTCTGACGGCCTTAGCTGCCCTTAGCCTCAGGGATGGCAGAGTCCGATGCCACTGGCCACATGCCCAGGAAACAATCTGGAAAGCGCCAAGGCAACACTCCCGTCTACATTTTCTGCAGAACGCACCTCAGTGCTCACACAGGGGTCCTCAGCTGGAGGAGCTTAGAAAATGCTGGCGCCTGCATCCCACCCCAAGGAGAACCATCTAGCTTGCCTGTGCATGGCTGACTCTGACGTGCAGGCAGCCTCAGAACCAGGCGATCTGAGGGACGAGAGGAAAGCAGGGACACTGACGCTGCAGGCTCACGTAGAACTCTCTGATGAGAGAATTTTATGCAAGCCCACTGAGGACGGTGACTGCACTGAGTGGCTAACGCTGTGTGCTCACAGGCACTAGGTGCCACAGGAGGCAGTGTCCTCCCCCACAGACCCATGGCGGGGCCGCCTCCACCTCACTGACCCCAAAGTCCAGCTCTTAACCACCACACCCTGCTTCTGGACACACCATGAAAGCCCAAGAGGAAAAAATGAGGGACTTTTCATGAAAAGCTAGAAAATTCCAAGCCACCTTTTACCTACTCATTCATTCAGTAACTGTCCAGGTACCTACTCTGCCAGCCACGGATGCCTAGAGAACCCAGGTTTCCGATCTGGTGGTGAAATCAATGCAGCAGGACCACAAACAGCAATCTGTCTAGTGAGACAGCAAGAAAACTGGAGTGGCGTGCACAGACACAGAGAGGGAGAAACTGCTCGGCTCTCTTAGTACCGTGTATCTTACCGTGGACTGCAGTCTGGCACATCTGACACACTGAGATGGGCAAGAGACAAGCCTAAATATATCCAGTACAAGCGTAAGCAAACACAGTGCCATACGTTTCGGTTCCCCTAAGCCTCAAACAGCACATCAGAGCTTCCTGGCAGTCACCAGTTTCTAGATATACTTTGAAACCATCCCTGCCATGGTGGTAACAAGATTGGTTTTGGGGGAAGAGCTGGGGGAAGCCATTAACCTCCTCCCAAGGCACTCAGGGACCATTGGTAGATATTCCTCTGTCCCCCGAAGGTATCTCAGCGCTGGCACCACCTCTACGGAGTATCAACGGTCTGAGACTCTTCCCTCAAATGTCAAAGCTACCGTGGTACATACCTTGGTGGATTTCTGGAGGAAATCGGGATGAGGAGTCCACTGGCCCGGGGAGCTGAAAGCAGCCCAGAGAGGTGGCAGCAGGCTGCCCTGAGGACCCGAGCCTTCTTTCTCAGCCTGCTGAGCCTGCCCGCTGCGGATGCTGGATCCAACCTAAGACTCCTGAGAGCTCTGAGGCAGGTCTGTACGTGATCGGGAGCCCTAAACACTTCTGGCAGGTCAGAGTGGCGCAACCCCAACCTAAAACAAAGGAAAGCCGCAGCCCTCACCAATGGGCACTCTTGTGCTGGGGCACAGGTCTGCACCAAAAACCTTTGCCAACACACAGCAAACACCCCTCGACCTGGGTTCCAAGGGTGTGCGGCCCCCCCACCTGAGGATTAAGATCCAGTGAAGCGAGGCCACCTGGACTTGCCGGCCTGTGGCAACTCCTTGGGTAGGCACTCAGTCTGTCTCAAAATAGGGTCATGCTCATGTGGGGACTTTTACCTTGAAAACTAACCCTCACAGCACGAAAGCTTCAGTGGGTGTTTAACACCGATCCCTCTGGTTTTAAGAGGCACTTCAAAACGGTGCAATGCAAATCCATTTCCAACACTGGAAGTTCTAAGCTCATCTCCCACATCGACTCGTGTCCTCCAAGTGTATTACCCAATGCTAACTCCTAAATAACCATCCATCAACCCATGTATTTTTTAATGGCTGCATACATGAAAGACAAGTATTAGGAAGATTACTCTTCAAAACTACTCAGTTTTTAGCTTTGGGGAGGACAAATTACAAGGGCCTTTATATTAATGTCTAACATTGTAATTCTCTTTACAAAAACGCACGTATGTTAGTTTTTCTTAATGTGCCGTTGTAAAAATTATCAGCCACATCCCAGAGGGCTCAAGGGCTCCCCTGACACGGAGGCAGACAGGAAGGCAGCAATTTGGGTCATTGACCTTCCATCTTTTTTCCTTCCAATATACCTGTTTCACAGATGATGAAACCAGCCCAAGGAGGCAAACTTACCCAGGTCCTCACACCCAGTTAAGTGGTGGAGTCAGCATTCAAATCCACAGGATTTCAAGCAAGATTCTTCCTTCAGACAAGGAGGCAAAAAGCAAATGAAAATGGTAAGATCGGGCGCCTGGGTGGCTCAGTTGGTTAAGCGACTACCTTCGGCTCAGGTCATGATCCCGGAGACCTGGGATCGAGTCCCACATCAGGCTCCCTGCTCGGCGGGAAGCCTGCTTCTCCCTCTCTCACTCCCCCTGCTTGTGTTCCCTCTCTGGCTGTGTTTCTCTCTGTCAAATAAATAGAATCTTAAAAAAAAAAAGAAATCAGCAGCATATATATTTGGATGTAGAAAAGATCTGTGTATATGCTGTAAGCGGCCATGTGGCCAGACTTCGGGGAGTTTTAAGTGTTTCTTCAAAGCATTAATGCCATACAAATGCAACAGGGAGGTCCTTAGCAACACAGACCAGCATCAGTGAGACTTCCAAGTTTTCCCCAAGGACCAAGGGTTTGTGTTGCCCCCTCCAAACCCGCTGGGTGTCCTACCTAGGCTGCCGTCGGCCGAACTTCACAGAGAACATGCGAGTGTGTAGCAGGAAGTTAAACCCTAGATCTCAGCATGTCACGTGCATGAGGGCACACACAGAGTGACAAGACAGCCAGCCTGGGGATGGGGGCCTGCTGCTCTCTCAAGATGTCGAACATTGGGGCGCCTGGGTGGCTCAGAGGGTTAAGCCTCTGCCTTCGGCTTAGGTCATGATCTCAGGGTCCTGGGATCGAGTCCCACATTGGGGTCTCTGCTCGGCGGGGAGCCTGCTTTCCCCCTCTCTCTGCCTGCCTCTCTGCCTACCTGTGATGTGTGTGTCAAATAAATCAATCTTGTTTAAAAAAAATATGTCGAACATTACACACCACAGAAATACTGCCGTGAAGAATCTGCAAGCTGGCTGTGGTGAGGTCAGGTCACCTGAACACAGCGGTAATGGCTTTCACGAAGGGGGACCGGGTACCACGGACATGACCACAACAACCACCTTTAACTACATTAAGCGGATGAACCTTCAGTTTCTTGTATCTTTAGAGTAAACAACGAGTTCTGTGGCAGAACCTTTCAAGTCACCTCTGCCCGACCCAGAGAGTCCAGAATGTATCACTAAAGGCACCCCTCCACCTGTAACTAGACACACCTACGCAGGGAATCTCATGAAGCAGCAGACTCTAACAATATAGAATCAAAGGCAATGAGTGAGGTTAATATACTTAGTCATCAGACCCCTCAAAAAATCATGCCAAAATGTAATGATTCATTCATAAGACTCTTTCTCCTTAAAGTAACTCTGTGGCCCGTGTTCCCAACTCGGACCCCAGCAACCTCCATTTCCAAATCAGCCCTGGGCTCCTCACTCCTTCCTTGCACTGAGGTTGGCTCACCCTCTCAGGCCTTGACCACCCCCTCTGACTTACCCAAGGAGTCAGCCCCACTTTCACAGCTAGAGGGAACCCCTACGGCCCAAAGACACAGGTAAGTTTAATGTGTTCCAATAGCCCCTGGGGGGGGGGGGGTAAGAAGGCTGGTTCTTTTCTAAAAGCCAGGACTTGGTTACATCAAAAAAGTTAATTCACATGTGATGAGCAAAACAAAACTGCAGACAAGCCCCATAGTTTTTCGGTTTTTTTAAATTATTTATTCATTGAATGATTTAAGGTGTGTACCACTACTCCAGTTGGGTATAAACCACATTGAAGAATTTGACTGCGGGTCTTTAGATTCAGCCAAATGTTTTCCATTAATTTTGATCTATAAAATACGAAACATTATAATTAAATTTTTAATGCTTCAGCCATGCTCAGAACACTGCAGTGTAAGGATGAACTCAACCCACTCACACCAAGTCAGGGTGACAAGAACAGATTTAACGAGCCATGATCTAGTCTAAAAGAATCCGAGAATCTAGCTGAAAAGATAAAGGGAGGTTCTGTTCCCCCAGAGTAAACTGTTAAGTTTTAAGATTCAGCCTACACTGTTCCCAAGAGACTTGGGGGGGGGGTGTCAGTGTTATTTAAAGAACTACCACACAATATGCAATCTTCCATGATTTGTTTGCATCTAAAATGGCACAATCAAAGGCTTCAAAAAATCTAGCAGTCAGAACTAAGTCTTCCTATGAGAAGAAATCATCAGGGGGCGCAGAAGAGATCAATGAGACACAGCAGGCCGACGAGTTATGAGGCTGACAAACAGCATTTGAGATTAAATGCAGTGGAAAAAAGTAACAAGTGCTAAAGTTTTTAAAAAGTTTAATGGAGCCAATAAGGCATATAAATTGTGTTCTGGCAGACATTAAGACCTGCTTTCTCTTACCAAAGAAAATGGCACATGTTTTATCAAAATTTGACAATCAAGAGTAAAGGGTACTGAGATTAAGCGTCAGAGCACCAACTAAAACAAAAACAACCAAAAAAAAAAAAAATTGTTATTCAACTCAGAGGGAGGAACTAGAACCAAGGCATAAGGGGGAGGTTATACAGCTGTTCCTCAATCTCCAAATCCTTTAGGAAGAGGAGTTCTGGCCACTTGTGGGCAATGTTTCACACCACCAAACGCCAATTCCAGAATCTAAATTGACGATAGAAAAATAAAAATAATTCCAAATGCGTTTCTGGGCATATTCCAAAGGGACGCTTAAAAGTATTCATAATACACAGGCTGGTCTGTTTCAGGTAAAATGACAGATTGCTGTAATTCTTCCTGCTATCATATTCAAACAAAAACTGATCCACTTTCACAAAAATTTAGAAATACCTCACTTTTGTTCCTAGTTTTAGTACAGAGTTGACTTTTTTCTTTTAAATAAGGGCTAGATTTATAATGAGTACAGAACTTCAGCTCACACGTTCACCTCCCACCCAGTCAGTGAATATTATGGGTAACTCAGCAAAGGCTCTTCACAGAAAGATTATTATTAAATGGCTGAAGGAATTGCAGACTTTAACAAAGTGCTGTAATTACTGGAAAAACCCTTACACTGATTTGCAATGGTCTTTTCAGGATAAAAACAGGAAGTTAACTGATACTGGACTACAAGTTTGCAAGGAAACATTTTCACTGTCCTACTTGATATATAATATAATAATATGATAGAATAAATTACAGTACCTGGCAGGCTGATATCAGTTCTTCATCTAAAAAAGACTATCATTCAGTTCAAGATATTAAAAATGAAGTGGAAACAATCAAACATGCTCTAAAACATTGTGGCTACAAGAGGTCTTACAGGGACTCAACAGAGGATCTACTCAGAATCTTTATTTAGATCTACCTAACATCTAGAGGGCCTCCATGCGATTCCATCTCTTCCAGAATGAGATTCCAAACTGCACTTGTTAGGGGAGAGGGACTGGAGAGTGTTACTTCAGTTGTAACCACATTATTAGCAGATAAAAGACCTTTATCTTACGCCATTCCAATGGAAACTGCACACAAAGTAGGGCATTCATGAAAAATGTACTGCAGGACACAAAGACTGGAATACCTACCCTCCCCCACCATCCATCTCCCTCTTGCTAACACTGCACCGAAAAGGAAGCCCATCTTCAAAGTTCATGACCTCTCTACTTCAGGTCCCCCTTGAATGCAGTCTATGTGTTTATTACATTTACCATAAGGAACAGTACCCAGTAGTACTTGTCTTAAAATGGGAATATTTTAAGCCTACAAGGGTCAGTCTGGGGGCAATTTAATAGTATTGCTACTTTTAGAGTGCTAACACACACAAAGTGAATCCAATAAAGTTCTGTGTATTGATTCAATATTAATTGCATGACCATCATAGCACCTCTTTACATCACACAATCACCAGAATTAGAAACTGCTTGGAGAAAACTAAACAGGGCACAGTCCAATCATTAGAAGTCGCACACTGTGACTCGAGAGCCCAGGTGCATGATATAGCGCTGCAAAAAAAAAAAAAAAAAAAAAAAAAAAAAAGGAAGCCTGCAGATTTGACGAGGAAGCCAAATCGTGGGTTTAAGATCATTTTAGGAACCTGGCAATACTGCTGATGCAAAATACTCAACATAGCAGGAAATGGACCGAGGAGGAGGGAAGGGAAGAAGGGAAGGGGGGGTGGGAAGCATTCTATAGCCAAATAAACATCTGATATTTCCTTTCCCTTTGAGAATAAATACAGTTAAGGTCACTTTTAGCCTTGGAACGGATATATGTTTGCCTATGATGATCTTGCTAATGACTACACGGTATCTGATGTCCTCTGCTGGGATTATAGTTTTAAGAAAGCCATAGTTACAAGAGGCATCTACTGTAAAGACCTAGAACTTCCTTTTATGGCAACCACTATAGAATTC
This sequence comes from Spilogale gracilis, assembly GCA_004023965.1. Lineage (NCBI taxonomy): Eukaryota > Metazoa > Chordata > Mammalia > Carnivora > Mephitidae > Spilogale > Spilogale gracilis. Next base: position 121,003 of record PITA01001734.1, read on the forward strand.
ACTTGTCTTAAACAGTGAACAAGGGAAGATGGCCTCATGTTTCCTTTGCAATAATAGTATATGTTGAGGATCAAGTGGCTTTCAAGCAGCATGGTGGGTGTGAAAATGTTTGCAGTTTAGATCATTCTGTTGCGTTTATGGGTTGGTGAGTCTGTAATGACATCGCCACACTGGGCTGAGGTACGCTTTCTAGTTCCACCATTGTCCAAGTGGAGTGCCATTTCTTCTGATATGAAAGTGTTCAAATCGACATCATGGAGTCCATTTCTCCTTCGACTAGCATTCGATCCACTGCTTACATGTGTAGGAGAGCCTGGGGTACTCGAACGCACGCTTATACTAGCCATTGCACCACTAAGACCTAGGAAGAAGAAAAAAGGTTTTAGAGTTGCTCGATTAATGAACCCTCTTGAAAGCAACCCACTTTACGTTCAATGTCTCATATGGTCAAAGGATGTCTCCCTGTTTTTTTAAGGGGGGGGGTCACCAGGGAGCAGTTACGTTTTCTTCTGGAAAAACAAATCGCTGGGCTTTTGATGTAGGAGATGTTTTATTGGTAATACTACAAATATTTAGAATACTGATAATTACCAATTACTGGAAGCATAGTAGGTTGCAAGCACCGTGCTAAGTGTACACATAATCACGAAACTCTCCCATCTGCTCCACACAGTATTTAGGTTACTTGGAATTTATGGCTGAGGTCAGCAGGCGCTTGCTTTTACACAGGACAGTTTGATTATCCAGTTACCATCCTCAACAGATCCTTCCAGTGTATGTTATGCGCACACAGGGGAGCAAGTAATCATTTCCAGACCTGAGGGCTTGTTCCAACTACCCCTCTAGATAAGATGACTTTATAATTTATCATCCAAAACAGTGCATTCTCAAGCCAAAAAAGGGTCACTATTAAAAAGTATACTGGGACATCAAGTACAAAGTCAGTCTGCCTTTGGTCAAATCAAGCTATATGATCACCCAAGATCTGGACAAATAATTTGGTAGATACTCCTTTGGATAGCCTAACTTATTAGCATATATAATCCCTCAGAGAAGGGAACACAAGGATACCAAAAAAAAAAAAAAAAAAAAAGTCCTGCTGCTTTCAAGGTTGAATTAAATCCAGAACAGACTCAGCACTCATCGTTGGACACTCATTCCTTGGACTCTTCAATAGATAAGCAGGCAAACATACTTTCACTCTGAAATGTACAGGATAAACCTGTGAAAGGCCCAGGTGAGGCAGGAAACATTAACAATAGTGTTGAATTTGAAAAGTTCACATCACAGACAGTGAATCTGCCTTATGAGCTTCCATTTATGTTCATTCTAATCTCACACAGGACTTTGTTACTGCTGGACTAAATTATAGACTATGATCTAGTATAATCCATGTTCCCAAAGAACAGAACTTAAGACTTCAAAATAAGCTTATAGGTTGGTGTGGTAGGGACCCAGCTCTTTCTCATTTTATGCCCTGTAAATGTGATTTAAATTTGAACATTAGGCAGAAAAATTTTCTGCTTTCTACCACAACAAATCTATTAATAAATTCCCTTCAACACTGCTCTTATGCTACAAATACTGTGAACATTCTGAGGCCCAGGGCCTCCACAGTCTCCCTCAAGGTGATCCTCTTCTGCAACCCACGCCTCCTCTGCAACTGCTCTGAAACTCCCTGTCTGTACCCATCAGCCCCTTCACTCTTCTCCCTGTGGAAGATGGGTCCTCCCTCCCCACTGGTGGCCAGGGGAAGGCTGATCACAAGTCCCTCTTTAGCTCCACACCATCCCAAGGCTGGTGTCTACTTAAAAATAAGAAAGGCACTAATCTCGGAGCACTTCCTATGTTAGGCACTACATTTAAATTTCATCCTCAAGAAAATCCTACGACATCTGTATTACCAGTTTTGCAGATGAGAAACCAAGGTTAAAAGGTTAAGCAAGTGACCCAAGGTCACACAGCCAGTGAGCAAGAGCTGGGATTCACACTCAAGCACAAGCTAAGATTTCCCCTTCACTGTTACACTGCCCCTTCTTAAAGTCAATATTTCATCAGGAAGTGGCGACAGGGTCTAGGGCCTGGCTCGCCTTGGGCCTCACTGAACAGTTAGTTCCTCTCCTTCCCTCCTCTCTGCGCTCCCACCAGGAGAGAGCAAACGTGAGCTGCCAGAGCAAAGGATCTGAGGTACCTTCGGAAGGTTGGGCCAACTCCTCCCTTCCAACATTTGCTCCCGCTGACTTGAGGCCCCTAGTTCCTCCAACAGCTCCTCCCCCACGGAGGTTTCTTTCCTGGTTCTCCTACCTCTCCTTTTTAGTCTCTTGCTGGCTCCTCTTCCCTCCTGCTTGAAACTCTCCGCTCCTTCCTGTTCTCCAGCCTGCCAGCTCCTTCCTCAGTAGCCTCTGCGGGCTTCTCTTCTTCCCCTGACAGGCTGGGGTCACCCACGGTGGTGTCCTTGACCTCTTAGCTTACTTACAGGCATCGTTTTCCATAGGAGCAGGCATTTCTCCTGAGCACAAGATCCCATCCATATTTCTAACTGCCTGCTGAACATCTCCAGTGTCAACACCAAACAGGAACTACGCTTCCTCCTCAGTCCACACCAGTTTATTAAACATACAGGAAAAGAAGGGAAAGAAACATCCTGGGTTCATCTTATACAGCGCAGTAGGTCTCTTCCTATCGACAGGGTCGTTTCATATCTACCTAATGTACATGATGCCTGGCACATGGCATTCACCAAATTCTGAAAACAAAAGTTAGCCCATTTTGAAATCCACTGAAATCTAAAGCTGCTGATGTTCATTCATCTCTCCAACGCCAGGAAACAAACCCAGGTGGCCCTCTCTCTCTTAACTCTTTGCCATCAAGTTTTAAAAAACTTAATATTCCCCAAACTGCTGGCATTTTTTTTCCAGCTCTCCACCAGTTGGAGGGAAGAGCTGTGTTTTCTAACCTAGCAGCCTGTAACAAACTTACTAAAAGGTGTCCACGAACTTAAAGACAAGAAGCTATTTCATAATGAAGTCCTAAGGTAATTACTTTGTAAAATGTGGGCCTTCAGCACAAAATTGGGTTACTTCAATAATTAAACTGAGGATCCCTTTATCATTTGAAACAACCAAGAGAAGTCCAACAACCCTCGCCCTCCCCGCCCCAGAACCCGTCTTGTACTAACATGGCAACGTGTTTAACACCTAAGGACAAATACCCAAGGCTCATAGAATAGAATACTCCACCAGAAGTGAACAGGCACATCAAGCAAGCATGTCTATTGTTTCCACTGCTATTCTCCATGAAAAAGAGATATTAAATTATCAATTTGGTCAAAGTTCAAAATTCCCCAGTAACTGCTGGAAAATTGCAATCTTTTTTCTGTTAGGTGTATGACTTGGGGCTTAATTTGGAAGCTAAAGTCAAGTCACAATGTCCCACCATTACCTGCCTCCTATCTACTCTCAGCAGTGAAAATGCTTTTCAAAGTTTAACGATCTATAATCTTTCCCCAAAAGACTTTTCGTTAAGTGTCAAAAAAAAAAAAATTAAGATGAACAACCAAAAAATATATTATTTTAAACAGCCCAAATTTTATTTTATAAACCAATGACAGCTACTGGAAGATGCTTCAGGAAACCTTAACTAAGCCACATGAACAATCAAGCCTATACAAGTACAGAGTCTGAACATGCTTCAGAACTAAAAAACTAAGTTGTACGGCCTAAGGGCATACAACTTAATTTCTACCGAAACACACTTTTTCAAAAGGGCTATGGGAGTTATCAATTGACATAAGCAGAACAAGTAGTATGATTAGACAGAAAAGTCTCAATTGCTTATAATACAAGATAAACTCAATCAGTTTTAAAGTTTCTGCATCCATTTTAAATGATTAGTGCAGGAGTAGGGGGAAAAAAAAGATTAGGATGATTTCATCATACTTTGAAAAGAAAGCTCCCACTGGAGCTAAAACAAACGTCACAGTCCAGGTTATAGGAATCTAGGTTACATGGTCAATTGTTAAAAGTAGCACATAACTATTATTTTCATACCAAGTTCATGCTTGAGATAGTTAAGAAAATCCTGTTTTCAGAATTAATTACATGTCATTCCAGTTTCCCAGCACGGAGTCAGGTCACAGGCACAGAAAGAGCAAATGCAGAACCGGTCCACCTCCCTTCCTCCATCTGGCAGCCTGAGGCCTGGGGGCTGCATTCTACACTGTCTACTCCGCTCCCAACCACCTTCGGCCTGTGAGGGCAGAAGGCCACCCCAGGAGGAGAAAATGTGGGCTGTCAGTAAGGTCGATACACTCAGCACAGGCTCAGGACCCAGGGCAGATCTGCTCCACCAGTTCCCCCATCTCCAGTATGAAAGAGGGGGATTTCAAATCCTCACCATTTGAACAAAGTGATAACTTCCTGACTGGAACCCCTGGACACTGGCATTCTTGCATTTCAAATGAATTGCACTGTTCAAGTGGATAGACTCCCTCTGCAGAGTGGTGTTCTGAGGTTTTAAGCAAGCAAGCACTTGTGTGTAAAATGTTGTGTTTTAAATGCACCAGGGAAGTAGTTCAAATCATTAAAAAAGGAATTCTACTAAGATTTTAGTAATTTGAAGTAGATACCACTCCCCACCCCAATATGTAAATTGTAATACTGAATTTTTATTGAAGTAAAGCACACTAAAGCAAACCAATTACAAAGATACATGTGTCACACCAAGAAAACATTTTCAGTTATGCTGACAGCCCAATGTTTTCAAATTTTTCAGACAGTTTTAATGCCATGGGAAAAATGCTCACGACGTTAAAATGAGAAAAGCAAGATACAGTACCATATATGCAGTATGATCTCAACTATTAAATAGTTTTAATATTTATACATTGAAAAAAAGACTAAAAGAAAATGCACCAAACATTTAACTGTAGTTGTCTCTATATAGTGGGATAACAAGATACTGAATTTTTTAATTTTCGGAAATTTTCAAACTTTCCAAGAAACTGGTATTTATAAATCAGAAAACTAGTGGAAAAATTAAACTCAAATGTTGAGTGCTTCACAACTACCAGTACTAAGTGAGTCAAATGACTGAAGCATGGCTACATGGACTCCTTTTCAGGTCCCTGAAAATTTGTCCAACAAATTTTTACCAGAAGTTCAAAATCAATTTCATATCACTGATGTTGGTAGCTTTAGTTAAGTCCTACCCCAGAAACTTCAGCAGCTAGTATCTAATCTTAATATACAGAAAATGCCAACTTTTCATAAAAAATGTTAATGCTGTGTTAACTGCCTTCATTGTTCTTGTTCTCAGAAGCTGGCTTGAACAAGGCCTAATTTAGAAATTCCAGCCTGCAGAGGAATTTTAAGAAGAGTCGTTGAAATAATCATTTTTTAGCAATTAAGCCGTAAGATTGCTTTGGTGCATTAATCTCTTACATCTTAATTTCCACACAAGTTTTTAAAATATTTTACTGCTAGGAAACTATCAACAATTCTGTTATTTCAAGAAGATGCAGACTGCAACATTCAACATGCATTTATTAAGTCCCTACTACTGTGTTCCACACACTGTACTAGAAGTACAGACAGGCAAGAGAAGGAGGGGCTTTGACAGATGGATGGATCAAAATCCCCTAGAGGTCAGTTCTAGTTAGTCCTCAGCAATGGAAAAGTTACAAGGAGTTTCGTGTATACTGTACCAACAGTTTAAAAAGACTTAACCTAAACATCTACCTTAGCTATCAAACATTTGTTTCTAAATATTTAGCTTTGTGGATGAAGGGGACAAGAGGGATAAGGAAAGGGGAAGAAACAGAACCAAGCATAAATACTTAATTTCTTCTTAAATGTATTGGATCTCAGATGTCTAACAAATTCTATCAAGAGGCCTTGTTCTCACCAAAATTTCTTAACTTCTCTTCTGTATCACTCTAGTGCACACAGGTCCCAAGAATGTTTTTTGACAAATTAACAAAAGCTACAAAAACCCGTGCTCAGAGAACAAAAACCCTACTGGTACAGGTTGTCTGGAATTCACAGGTTACCAAAGCACTAGAAGGTGGTATCAGTTTTATACACTGAGTAAGACAAATTAGGAATTTGCCTTACATTTTTCCTAGGAAAATTTCCTTCTGATCTTTTATGGTTTTCTGAAAAAGCACTATACCCAGTTCCTCCAGATTCAAGAATCTTTCAAGCAATTTAATGATTTAAGAGACTAAGGATCACCATGGATATAGCCTGGATACGACTGTTAGGCAAAAAAAGAGGAGCCAGAAATGGAATTTATTAAACTCCTAGGGCAATGGTACTGTGCCTCAATCTGACTGCCTGTGTTTATATACTTCAAATGCTCTACGAGAATTCTTGGAACAGGCCAGAAGGTCCTCAACTATATCATGTAACTCATCTTTGTATCACAGGCTCCTACCACTAGCCTCTAATAAACAGTGCTTAAGTATTTAGTGTTCAGTAAGCGCTGGGCAATAGAAAAGGCTACAGAATGGCAATATATACTTTATTTTTAAAGGACCACCACTGCCACAGAAAGATCTGAAATGCAGGAATCGGAACTCTTAACACCACATTCACCAAAAGGGAGGGTTTCACACTGTAAAAGGGTTGGTAAGGAGCTGCTGTCTTAACTAGGCGCTTTCTTTAAAACAAACTTTTGGAGCGCCTGGGTGGCTCAGAGAGTTAAGGCTCAGGTCACGATCTCAGGGTCCTGGGATCGAGTCCCACATCGGGCTCTCTGCTCGGCAGGGAGCCTGCTTCCTCCTCTCTCTGCCTATTTGTGATCTCTGTCAAATAAATAAATAAAATAAAATAATAAAATACATTATGTCTGAAATACTTCCTGAAAAAAAATTTTTTTTAGTAAAATAAAACAACAAACTTTCTTTTTCTTTCGTTTGAAATTCTCCAGAGCCACATTAAAAGCTAGCCTAAGACCCTTTCAGTACTTAGGGGCCCCAATGCCTTTTCAAAACTCTTTAAACATGAAAGGAACTTAAAACTGGGAAAGGTGACATCCTAAAGCCAAATGCCAAAGACAGCAATTACCAAGAGTGCCTATTATGCTTATTATGACACCAGACCCTGCATGCTAGAGGCCTCTGAGTGTGAATGGATGGAATTTTACAGAAGAAATAAAGGCCCGCTAAGGCTGGTTCCTAATACCTCAGTTAAGAATGTCATTGAAATGACTTTTGGAACTAAAGCCAAGTGTTTCTGATCTATGCAGGAATAGTGTGAACCACAGCCAGGAACCTACAAAGACCACCTATGAGATGTTATGAATGAGGAGGCTTTGCATAAGGTTATCAAAAGAGTGAACTCCACCTTAGCATCCAGCTGCTTCTCACAGCCTGGTCTCTCTCTTCCCTTCCATGAAGGCATGGCCCCATTCTTCTCTGGACCCTTTTCACCTAACCCCCTCCCCAATAATGAACGAAACTCAGAACGAGGAGACCAGATTTCAGTCAGCTTTCCAGACACAACACTAGCTTGGGTTAAGTCAAGTGAGAATCTCTATTCATCCAGTAGAAAGAGAAAAAGCACCAGCTTCACTAGTTCCTATCAACATGAAAAATGAAAAAAGCTCCAGATCCTATCAAGTAACATGGTAATTAACAGCAAAATTTAATTTACTGGAGTGATACACGCAATTTAAAAGACCATCCTTAGGGGCTCAGTCGTTAAGCATCTACCTTTGGCTCAGGCCATGGTCCCAGGGTCCTGGGATCAAGTCCTGAATTGCGCTCCCTGCTCTGCAGGAAGCCTGCTTCTCCCTCTCCCACTCAGCCCTGCTTGCGTTCCCTGTCACTGTGTCTCCGTCAAATAAACAAAATCTTAAAAAAAAAAAAAAAAAAAAAAAAGGCCATCCTTATGTAAAGGGAGGGGGGAAAGTATCCTCAGAGGCTATCTGAGCTCCAGGTCTACTTTTGCAGTGAAATGCCACCCAGACAGAGGCAAAGAGGGCACTCAGACAACTAATCACAAGTCCCACTTCTCTCAAGGTAAAAAACAATACTGTGAAAGGGTAGGTAGGTACTTTGCTTAGTTTCTCAATCTAACACCTTACAAAGTTTATCCCCTTCCACAAAGGAGGAGACTGTCTTGGGAAAGTTGACCATCTTGCCCAAGGTAATGTTGGGAACATAGTCTACCTACTAAAGTGAACCAGAAATACGGCAGGTCATGAACCATTCATCTTCAAGCCTACTTACCAAGATTTACTTATGGCGAAAATGCCAAGAGAGATAGAAAATTCGTGTATGGTCTGATGTCTTTAGATAGAAAAATTCTTCTTTCCCACCCACCCCCAGGCCCATGGGGGAGGGACCACAAAATGCAGAAATGTGTAGGAAGCACTGTGGCTAAGAGCATGCACTTTGGAGACAAGGAGATCTGACTATCTATTCTACCACTTATGAAGCCAAATAAGCCCTCTCTCTTCATCAACAAAATGGGAGTAACTCAAGGCAAGTGCAGGATTAAATGAGAACCTCCTTAGCAGAATGCTGGCACAAAGTAAACACTAACATAGCTGTAATGGTGCATCATCTTCAAGCCCCAAAGTCTCAGTTGTTCTAATTTAGGAACACCTTAGGAAAGGTACACACCATTCCTTCTACCCTCACGGCAGTCATCCTGGGATGGGTGATCCTCAATTCTTCCTAAAGGTTCTCTACCCCCACTGCACTGTATCCTTCCATGTAACAGACCTCTGAACTCTGTTCAATTCAGAAAGTATCTATACCAGATCCTTTGCCAGGTTCTGTTAAAGCCAGGAGCTTTAAGACAAGGCCCTGCCCTTAGGTAGCCCCAATCTATTGGGAGGGACAGCCAGAGAAGCAAATCCAAAGGGGAGAAGACTAATAACTCAAGGAAGACTTCAGAAAGAAGTGTGAGAAAGCTTAATTTGAGAAGAGGCATTTGATCCATCTTTAAATATGAGCAAGAAGAGGGAAAGATCTGGAAAAGGGCATGGAGGTAACTCCACAGATGAGACAATATGACTAAGGTATCTGATCCAAGGTCAAGACCCACTCAAGGTCAAGACCCATTAAGAAGGGCCTTGTAATGCCATCCTGAGTTCTGGCTTCCATCTATTAGCAATAAACAGAAGTTATTTTTCTGTGAAATGACAAGATCAGACTACTCCAGTGGCCCCAGGAAACATGGACAGGTGACTGGGTCATCTCAGGGCCAGGAAGCAAGAGCAGGAAGGAGATTATTCCAGAGCCCAGGGTTCCTCTACTCTAAAGAGCCTTCTCCTAATTCACAGCCTGGCCGCACAATAAAATGTCCCTTTCTACTCCTAGAACATCTTACACGTACCACATTCATGACATTAAATTATCCAAGTAAGTGTTGGCCTCAACAGAAAGGGAAGCACTCATTCATTTATACGTTCTGAGACAGCAGAGAATCTGCCATGTATACACCAAATGGCTCAATGAGAAGAAAACGGGTATTTGCTAACAGGGCTTAAAAGGTCCACAGACATCTATGTGAGACCGATGTCAGCAGGGATGCTGTGGTGTGGACATCCGCCAGAGGACGATGGTGCACATGCACCAGGCAGTCAGGAACAGGCTAAACTACAAGTAAGGGGCCTTGCTGGAGGCCATTAGGCTTAAGACCTGGGGAGTGTAGGGGACGCCTGGGTGACTCAGTCAGATGAGCAGCTGCCTTCGGCTCAGATCATGATCCTAGGCTCCTCGGACAAGTCTCACATGGGGCTCCTTGCTCAGTGAGGAGCCTGCTTCCCTCTATGCCTGCTCTGCCTGCTACTCCCCCTACTTGTGCTTGCTGACAAATAAAATCTAAAAAAAAAAAAAACTTGGGGAGTGTAATCTAAATCAGTCAAAGAACCTGCAGAAAAATCGAGACTGAAAGAACATACGGAGAAAAAAAAAAAAGAAAAGGAGACCTCCACATGAGAAAGGATGCCTAAGAGATACAATCAGAAAGGGAGACTGAACCATAAAACGGTCCAGAGAATTTCAGGTCCATCTGAAAGCTTCTATTACTTCAAAAACAAGGTAGCAGGCACTAATTCAGCACTTGGTAACTTTCTGATATTATTTTAAGGATTAACAAGGCAAGGACAAAAATCAGTTTAGCAAGTAATGTATTTCTCTTTTTGATAAGTTTAACATCCAGATGACTAAATCCCATGGTACACAGGAAAAAAAAGCAACCCATAACTGCAGACAAGTGCCAAAATAAAGCGCTAGATTATATTCTTTAAGCCTCAATAACCAACAGATTTGACTGTAACTGTTTGATTACCACTGATATACATATATGTATGAGTGAAACTGTTAACTCCAAGGCTCACGAGGTACCAATCAGAAGGTCTTACTCATTATCACACCCACAGTGCCTACAGGAAATAAATGCTCTATAAGTATCTTACATCTTTGCCGCTTTCCTTCAAATAAAATGCATATGCATTTGGTGTGTGTGTTTGATACAGGAGAATATTTACGAGCTGATTAACTGGGGGGGGCAGCACCTGGGTGGCTCAGTGGATTAAGCCACTGCGTTGGCCTAGGTCATGAGCCCAGAGTCCCAGGATCGAGTCCCACGTCAGGCTCCCAGCTCTGCAGGGAGTCTACTTCTCCTTCAGACCTTCTTCCCACTCATGTGCCCAAATAAATTTTAAAAATCTTCAAAAAAGAAAAAAGAAAAACTATGGGGGAAAACTGTCCTCTCATAAAAAGGGATAGGATGATGTGACTTCCTATGCTCATGTTTGCTGTTTAAAAACTTAGTAAGTATACATCAACATTCAACTCTTTTCCTTTGTCCCCCCTTCCTTTTGGCCAATATCTCATGAACTTAGACTCTCCTTCCAATGCAGATCCCTAAGAACTTCAATTTGACTTCAACTACATTTCACAATCTGGCTAAGCAATTATATGCAAAACTATAATTCTGATTAAGAATGTACCCTATTGAAGATGTCTCCAATACTTTTTAGGCCATTATCTGGACAGTTTTCACTTCAATTTAGACTATCCAATAATTCAGATCACAAGGACACCTGATTACAAAGTTGGTCAGTAATCTGCCTTACAATTTAGTCAACATGCCCTATCACTAGAAATCATTCCAATTACTGTAAAGACTCAAACCAGACTAGCATTCTCAATACACTGATGTTCTCTAAAACCACTAAGCACAAAACTTGGTGTAACTTATGTTTCTGTATACTCTTCCAAGGGGCCATATTACTTGACCACAATGGTGTTTTAACTACGTAGGAACCTTAGGAGTAAGGGTACACACAGAGTCAACAGTATACCCTGGATGGGCACTACCTGAAGTCTACTAAAGGGAAAGGTTACTTGTCTACACAGCTTTATAATTAAACTTTCTCAAACTTCATAATTTAAATGGCAAGTTAAGATCATAAAGTCTCCTCTTAAAACTACATTGTTTTAGTAACTTCAAAACTTTAAGAAAATAACTAATCACAAGCTGGTCCAAAAAAAAAAAAAAAAAAAAGCGGGGGTAGGGAGACCTGGCACTTTTTACAAGGTATACGATTGCACTACAATTTTATAACAGGAGGGGTGCCTGGGTGGCTCAGTCATTGGGTGTCTGTCTGCCTTTGGCTTGGGTCATGATCCCAGAGTCCCAAGATAGAGACCCGCATGGGGCTCCCTGCTCAGCAGGAAATCTGCTTCTCTTTCTCTCCCTCCCCCTGCTTGTGTTTGTCAAATAAATAAAATTTTTTAAAAAAGAAAAAAGATTTTGTAACAAGGGTGGCACTTGTGTGTCTTAAAACTATCTTCTAAAGTATAGTATGATACAGAAAAAAGAAACTTAATTGAGAGAGATATGGAATGAATGATAAATACACCTGATAATAAAATGAGAATGCTTAGGGACAACCATATCCAGTCCTATTGTGCAAAGACAGGCCAGTCACCTGACACTATATAAACTTCCAGTCATTTGTTCCAAACTTAATGGTAAAAGAGGTGAACTCTGTAACTGATTAAGAACAGATCGACCTCATTTTTGCCTGAGTTTGAGAAGTTCTAATGGCATGACTATTCCCCTATGTTAGCAACAATCAGGAGTCCTAAGTGCTATAGCCACACATCAGGGACTTTCTTGCAATAAATTACAGTAAATGTTTTGTGTTTTTAACTTATCATAAACTATCAGAAGGAAAAAATACTTTTTCCAACCCCATGCTCTGATTGGAGTTTGAGGTAAAGAATCAAGGTCCGCCAAAGCGAACAAGAATCTGTACAACCCTTAAAGCTTCAAGGATATAGAAGCCCTCTGCATTTATATCCCACTCATCCTTTTTAGTACCAGGTTACTTAGTTTTAGATGACCTATACAATGGCCCAGAAATGTTCACTTTTAACAGGCCTCCTGACCTAACTCACTAATTATGTCTCTCCCTCTTAGTCAACCTGCATCACGTGTGTTTCCTGTTCAGTTCCAACTAATTCTCATTACTTTGTTGTTCTTTTATTAAATGTATAAAGTATTAAATATCATGTAAGTACCTCTTTCCAGATCTACTTGTAAATCTGTTTTAGAGAGGGTCAAACAACAACAGCCTTGTTGACTACACACCCCCAGGCTTCTCCAGTAATACTTAAAGCCCTTAGACAAAAAAGCCTTCCTATGGCCTAGGGAGATGGTGATTAAGACTGTCCTAACAGTCCTGACTATCAAAGCAAGGACCTAAGGGACAACAGATGTCAAGGAAAGACACTTATTCTTACATCTGTCCACTCCCACTTGGGTAATCAACTCTTACCCTTTAAGGGCACACTCAATAATTCAAGAGTGTCAAGGGAGTTCCCATAAGAACAGCCCAACAATTACCTGCCTCACTTGCCTGCCACTGACCAGACTCTCCGGGCAATCAGAATTCTTAAGACACAAGAACTTCCTCTTTGACTCGAATAGTAAGAAAACATGTACAACAGTAAGTATAAAGCAGTATGGTCTAATCAACGTTGTGAAAGATTCTGTTATCGTGTGACACTGAGAAGCTCAAACTAGCTTTCTAAAAACATTTTTTAGGATGGGCTAGCTAACATTCAAAAATTGCCCACGTTAAGTTCTTAGCTTACATTCTATTTAAACATTTCTAGAGTATGTAGTTACTATAATAGACAAAACACAGACAATATATCTGGACCTAAACCTAAATGTGAAAATGGGTCCACAGGCACACTCTTAACCATTTTTCCAAAGAAATATGTTTAAACGGCTTTACCATGCAGAGCTATGGCTTCCCGGAAGGGTTGCAAATCAGTCTCTACAGATGAGCTAGTTTCCGTTGAAGTAGCTCGGTTAGGGGACACTACAGTCAGTCTTGGGGGAGCTCTAGAGTTTCGTGGTGGAGGAACTTTTCCACACAGGAAGCTGATCAAATCTTCTCTACGAATAGTTCTTCTGCGCTTTTTAACCCAAGCCAACACATCCTTATTGCGTCGCTGATAGCCAATCTGAATTCCAATATCAAAACTTCGCTGATGAGTATCCACGCTTTCTGTTAGAAAGAAAGAACAAGAAAAAAGATACATGATGATCAAGAGAGCCAGGATGCATTCTCTTTTAAAAGAAAAGCGTTTAAAGCTTAACTTTACAAGTTAACCAAAATGAATCATGAAGTATGGGGTTCTCAAAGTGTAACGGTAATCCATTAAACTAAACTGTATTTCATCCCTATATGAAGTGTTACACATGGTATTTAATCTTAATGGTCTAAATTCAGAGTTAACACATCATGAAGTCATAGAGCTTCTGCCTTGTTCTTTAAAAAAAAAAAAACAACACAAAAACTTTAATTTTTTTAGGTTTGTTTATTTAAGGGATCTCTACACCCAATGTGGGATTTGAACTTACAACCCCAATATCAAGAGTTGCATGCTCGGGTGCCTGGGTGGCTCAGTGGGTTAAAGCCTCTGCCTTTGGCTCAGGTCATGATCTCAGGATGCTGAGATAATGGGATCCAGCCCCGCCCCGGGCTCTCTGCTCAGCAGGGAGCCTGCTTCCTCCTCTCTCTCAGCCTGCCTCTCTGCCTACGTGATCTCTCTCTGTCAAATAAATAAAATCTTAAAAAAAAAAAAAAAAAAAAAGTTGCATGCTCTTTTGACTGACAGGCGCCCCACCCCAAAAAACAGTGATTTTAAATAGAAAGTAGGACTATTTTTTGTTAGCCAAGTTACCATTTTTAAAATGCTATTCCCTTAAAAATCTTGCTGAGCTTAATGTAATTAAGCTAGCCTGGTTAATAATATTGATGATAGGTAAATTATTAAATGTGTATTAGTACTATACTCCACTTCACCTTAGAAAAAAAGGTAGTAAGACGACCTTGAGGGGCACCTGGCCACCTCAGTAGTAGAGCATGTGGCTACTGACTTTAGGGTCATGAGTTTGAGCCTGACACTAGATGTAGAGAATGCTTAATTTAAAAAAAGACCTTGAAAGTGGTGCTAGGGTTCCCCCTATTACAAAAAGGAAAGAGCTACTGAGCAACTCTAGCAAGGTCAAAGAATATACATAAGAGCTGAAACTGTGCTCCAGAGTCTGGGGTTGTTAACCACTAAGCTCTACTCTCGTTCAGAAACAAGTATTCTCACAATTCTAAGTATGAACATCACATCATTCAACAGATGACTACATACTACAGATCATTCAGGCCACCTGCATTTACCATCGCATTCTGGGGATGATGCACTCCTACTGACAGGTTCAAAATCAAGAATTGGGTATACACTGAAGGCAGCAGCGAACATTTTAGAAATCAAGAGGAAAAATTAATCCTGACTGACAGCTCAACACCAAAACTGAAAGCACAGTGGAAACATTCATTCATTCATACCTACGTGTACTTTCTTTGTGCTTCCAGTTTCCAACAGTCTCCCATAACCCAACCATTCCTGAAAGACCTTGCCTTAAAAGTCTCTCAGAATAGCCTCCCAGTCTCCCTATAAATACTACCCCTGTATATATGGAACCCATGTTTTCAATAAACGATTCCTGACCTACTGGGAAATTTAAGTCACTGCCATTTATTTTTAGTTGAATGGCTAGGCTCACATATTCAAAAGTATACTTTTAATGACGTTAAAGACAGCAGTTCCATTTATCCCTGGGCTTTCTTTAAGAGCAAGAATTTTTCTGTAGCACAAAGAATCATTCCTCTATTACTTTTCTGTGCCATGATTTTTTTTTTTTTTAAAGATTTTATTTATTTATCTGACAGAGAGAAACACAGCCAGAGAGGGAACACAAGCAGGGGGAGTGAGAGAGGGAGAAGCAGGCTTCCCGCCCAGCAGGGAGCCCGACGTGGAGCTCGATCTCGGGTCTCCGGGATCATGACCTGAGCCAAAGGCAGTCGTCCAACCAACTGAGCCACCCAGGCGCCCCCTGTGCCATGATTTTTTAAATTCCTTGTCTAAAACACTTAACTCAGGGGCACCTGGGTGGCTCAGTGGGTTAAAGCCTCTGCCTTCAGCTCAGGTCATGATCTCAAGGTCCTGGGATCGAGGCCCACATCAGGCTCTCTGCTCGGCAGGAAGCCTGCTTCCTCCTCTTTCTCTGCCTGCCTGTGATCTGTCTCTCTCCTTGTCAAATAAATAAATAAAATCTTTAAAAAAAAAAAAAAATTTAGAACATTTAACTCAGAAGACTGAAAAGGAAAAGCAATAACCAACAGAGTTGTGTTCCAGAAACACAATAATCCAGTACAGAGGATCCCAAGCTGCATGAATTTGCATTATTAAGCAAGAGTACAAGAGGGCAGCACAAGCAGAACTTAATCACAGGGCTATTCCTTAGATGATCAGTCCTTATCACTGAGAACTTTTCCAAACATACAAAAAAAAAAAATGGAAGAAGCTGTCTATGGGAGCACTCTTAAAACAGTCAATTCCTCACAACTTTAAGAACTGGATTATTCTTGGGGCGCCTGGGTGGCTCAGTGGTTGGGCGACTGCCTTCAGCTCAGGTCATGATCCCGGAGACCCAGAATCGAGTCCCACGTCGGGCTGCCTGCTCGGTAGGAAACCTGCTTCTCCCTCTCTCACTCCCCTTGCTTGTGTTCCCTCTCTGGCTGTGTTTCTCTCTGTCAAATAAATAAAATCTTAAAAAAAAAAAAAAAAAGAACTGGATTATTCTTATTCTAACAATATAGAAAGCACATTTGGAATGAAGTAATTTCTTCACTTTCTCATTACTAGAATAATGGCCAAGTTACAATGTGAACCAATGGCTTCTCATTTATCATCTCATCATAAACAAAGGAAGCATGAACTCCATTTTTAAGATTTTATTTATTTAATAAATAATATAAAGATTTATATTTTAAATCTTTATATATTTAATATGGTGGCGCCTGGTGGCTCAGTTGGTTAAGTGACTGCCTTCGGCTAAGGTCATGATCCCGGAGACCCGGGATCGAGCCCCACATCCGGCTCCCTGCTGGGCGGGAAGCCTGCTTCTCCCTCTCTCACTCCCCCTGCTTGTGTTCCCTCTCTAGCTGTGTTTCTCTGTCAAATAAATAAAATCTTTTTAAATAAATAAATATTTATATCTTTAATATAAAGAGTTTTATTTATTTATTTATTTGACACACAGAGAGAGAGGTAGGCAGGCAGAGAAAGAGGAGGAAGCAGGCTCCCTGCCGAGCAGAGAGCAGAGAGCAGAGAGCCCGATGTGGGCCTCGATCCTAGGACCCTGAGATCATGACCTGAGCCCGAGGCAGAGGTTTAACCCTCTGAGCCACCCAGGCACCCATGAACTCCATTTTAACAGTAAATAAGAGAGGCGCCGGAGTGCCTCAGTCATTAAACGTGTGCCTTAGGCTCAAGTCATGATCCCAGGGTCCTGGAATGAAGCCCCTCATCAGGCTCCCTGCTTAGCAGGAAGCTTGCCTCTCCTTCTCCCATTCCCCCTGCTTGTGTTCCCTTTCTCACTATGTCTCTCCCATGTCAAATAAATAAACAAAATGTTCAAAAGAAAAAAAGTTAAGTAACACTGAGCCTGGGTGGCTCGATCAGTGAAGTCACCTTCTGCCTTAAACTCAAGTCATGATTTCAAGGTCCCTGCTGAATGGGGAGTCTGCTTCTCCCTCGCCCTCTGCCCCTTCCTCCCTCCCCCAACTTGTGCTTTCTCAAATAAATCAATCTTTAAAAAAAAAAAAAAAAGGTAAATAACATTCAAGAGAATAATAAAGCACTTTCCAATCTCTTAAAGATTTCGATAAAGCCAACCTTAGGAGTAGATAAACTCAAAATGACGTTGGTAAAGCTATATCTAAAAGAGTGATTTTGAAAGAGCTCAAAGCATTTGAAGAGAAGTCAAAGCTCTGAGCAAAACCCAAGCCCATCCCACAGCACCACAGAAAAATGTGAAGTATGAACGCTGAAGTAACCAGGCTTCTACAAACCTGCCCTACCTAAAAGAACTGTTACACTCAAACTCCTACATGGAGAAGTGGGTTCCAAACAGATGACCAAGGAAATTTTATTTTTCAAGAACCAAATGGAAGTAGGCCCAGAACTGGAAGGAGAGAGGGGAAAAGTTGGAGGCACGGAAGGACCAAAAGAAACAAGTCTGAAGCAGGTCTGCGCAGTGCAAAGTCAAGATGAAGCAGGCATGTAAATGTACACTTGGCAAACCAGACAACAAATCCTTCCCCCTCAAGTGGATACAAAACTGAAGAGCCAAACAGAGGAGGCCACCTGAGGTAGTTATTTAAAAAACTGACAATTCCCCGCCTCTCTCTGCCTGCTTCTCTGCCTACCTGTGATCTATCTCTCTGTCAAATAAATAAAAAACTGACAATCCAGGAAAGAAAGTGGCTACATTCTGGTTTGACTGAGGACAAAAGTAGTCCCAAAAATCAGATCTGCGAGGGCCTGAAGTTTTTTTAAGTACGCTCCGCACCCCAAAGTGAGGTTTGAACTCAGGACCCTAAAATCAAGAGTCACATGTTCTACTGAGCCAGCCAGGCACCCCAAAGGAGAGCTGGAAGCTTCAATCACAGATTTGAATGAAGTTGGAAAATGCAATACTCACTGGTTTATATGAAAGATAATTATCTAAGTAATTGTGATGCTCTTTAAGGTCTTGAGGTACCTACTTTTGTACTGCCTGGGCAAAATTTGGTTTTATACTATTCACAGCATATCCTGAAAGCCAAATCCAAGAACCATACAACCCAGATTAATCCAATCCAAATCAGTTATTTCCCTAAAGAGAAAATCTCATGTTGACACAAAAGCATTTCAAATACAGTCCTTACATTTAGGATTTTAAACAGTTAATTGGGGGCACCTGGGTGGTTCAGTTGTTAAGCTTCTGCCTTTAGTTCAAGTCATGATCCCAGAGTCCCGGGACTGGGCCCCACCATCAGGGTCCCAGCTCAGCGGGAAGCCTGCTTCTCCCTCTCTCACTTCCCCTGCTTGTGTTCCCTCTCTAGCTGTGTTTCTCTCTATCAAATAAATAAAATCTAAAATAAATAGTTAATTGGTTGAAAATAAAACCCTCCTATCATACTGTTAACTAAACAGAAGAGATGTGAATACTTATTGGAAATCTTAGGCATGACTATGCTGGATTTTAATGTAATCACAGGCTGATTAACAGTAATAGCAGCACAATAAACACACACAAAGCTGGCTTTCTGAAGGCTCTCTGCCAAAAACTACCTGGAATACATCTGAACCTTGACAAATAGACATACAAATTCTAGAAATGCAGAGCACTGAAACTGTGGGGACAGTCTTATGTCCAAAACTATTTTACTGAAGCCAAAGCCATTGGTGAAACAGGGCCATAAGCTTGAAGGTTAGGCAAACCCCAAGGGCATCAAAATGTCAATCTAACCTTTAAGCACAACACATTCATTTCCCTATTCAAGAAACAAACTGATGCAGAAAAGTCACAGTAGATATCCATGTTTATGTTTTAAAAAAACTGTTTTTGTAAAAGCAGCTGAAATGGAATTCCAGATATTTAGAAGTCTAAAACAGGCACAAAATCACCTGATTTCTGAGACCAAATGCAAAGTTTTCTTACATGATACACAGACAAGATTAATCCAGTTTCACTATTTATAGCTTTTGTGGGTTTTTTAAAATTTTTTTAAAGATTTTTACTTTATTTGAGATAGAGTGAGAGTGATAGAGAGCGAAAAGCAGGGAGAACAACAGGCAGAGGGAGAACCAGACTTCCTGCTTAGCAGGGAGCCTGGTGCGGGGCTCAATCCCAGGACTCAGGGATCACGACCTGAGCTGAAGGCAGACGCCCAACCAACTGAGCCACTCAGGCACCCCTATTTATAGCTTTTGATACTTATAAATCTTGTGAGTTGGCCAGAGCAGACATCCCAATTTCTTAAACAAGGAACTGGAACTGAGAAGCTCAAACGGTCTTGTCCCAAAGTTAGGTAAGCGACAGAGTTCCTTTTACAAGGTAGTTCTTCCCCAACAAAACAGAAACTCCCCCATCCTCCTTAGAGGACCTATAAACTCTAAGAACACATTGCTAGATCAAAACAATATTTCCAAAGAATAATGACTACAAAATATTTGAACTTAGAAATTCAATCTGCACTAACAATTAGTTTGTAAAAAAAAAAGTATTAAAAAGGGCGCCTGGGTGGCTCAATGGGTTAAAGCCTCTGCCTTAGGCTCAGGTCATGGCCTCAGGGTCCCGGGATTGAGGGCAGCACTGGGCTCTCTGCTCAGCAGGGGGCCTGCTCCCTCCTCTCTCTCTGCCTGCCTCTCTGCCTATTTGTGATCTCTGTCAAATAAATAAAATCTTTAAAAAAAGTATTAAAAATATTTCATTAGAAACAAAGATCTGAATTGTAGGCAAAATTAAACCTTTTCCCAACTGTTTTGAGAAACAACTCATGCGTTCCCCGGCAACGTAGTATCTGAAAATAAGCACCAACTTCTTATTACTTTTCACCTAGCACACACAGAAGGACAGGAGCCAGGGAAGAACTGTATGTAGTAACCCATTTGTGTGACATCCAATCCTCATCCTCCCTCTCCTAAAGGTACTCCCAAATTTCTGTTTGGGTATCTCTGGGGTCAGCCTCCTCCACATTCACTCAAAGGGTGGAACACGTGGTTTACTCCTAATCTAATCTGCATAGCCCCGAACAATAGCTGTGATACTGGTTCTGAGTAAGCATGTGACC
This sequence comes from Spilogale gracilis, assembly GCA_004023965.1. Classification (NCBI taxonomy): domain Eukaryota; kingdom Metazoa; phylum Chordata; class Mammalia; order Carnivora; family Mephitidae; genus Spilogale; species Spilogale gracilis. Next base: position 141,220 of record PITA01001734.1, read on the forward strand.
CAATTCTGGCCAAGAGACTATAGAGCAGCACAGTTTGACCCACTGAATGAAGTCAATCCTACCCTTGGCCTTTGAGTCAGAGAGAAGCCAATCCGTGTTCACAACACTGAAGCCTGCATGACTTGTTAATTTCTGCTTACCTGCTAATCAAAACATCCTTTTACAGAAAAGTTATCCAGAAGAAAACATCTTCCACAAAAACTTACAAACAGAATCTACAAATGATGTTAGGAATGATTGAGGCCACTGCTCCTTACAGCAGAAGTTAAAGAATAAAACTTAAAGAATAAAACAGCCAGGGACGCCTGAGTGGCTCAGTCAGTTAAGCATCTGCCTTTGGCTCAGGTCACGATCCAGGATTTTGGGATGGACTCCTGCACTGGGCTCCCTGCTCAGTGAGGAGCCTGCTTCTCCCTCTGCTGCTCCCCCCCACATGTACTCTCCCCTTCTCCCTCTGTCAAATAAATAAGTAAAATCTTTAAAGAAAAAAAACAAAAAACTTAAAATTTGGGTTTCTAATTGTGATCCATACTAAGGTGTTTTGAACAAAGTCTCAAAGTTCAGTAATTTTTTTTTTTGCAGAAAGAGTCACAAACCAGATTCAGAAAGTCATATTTTAAAGAGATGAAATTCCACTATTTATCTCCAGGTGGAACACGCTTTCTCTGTTTATATACTGGTCAATCACTCACCACTGGGCTCACAAATTTTCAACATTTCCTGCTCAGTTTCACTCTACGTACAGTCTAAGATGGCCACGCTCAAGTGAGACAGCATGTTATAAAGGGATTTGGCATCAAAAGATCTCAAAAATCAGGACCTAAATAAAGGGCATACCATTTTTCTCACCTGTCAATTCTATTTGCATTTAGCCCTTTCAGGGAAAGATGAAGTAAAGCGCCATACCACAAAATTTATTTTGACACAAGAAGAAATGCAAAGACAAAAAATAACCTAGAATTTCTTCCTTTCATCTTAAGGACTGCCCATAGCCAGAAACACCTGAAAAACAGAACTTGTAACGCCAACAAGGTCAGCACTTGGAATACTCACCATACACCAGCATTTAACTCAGATTTTGTCCTCTCAAGTTGAGAGAAGGAAGGAGCACCATGGTGCAGTACCTTGCTCCATCATCTGCCTCCAAGACCACACAGCTAAGTAATGACAGGCCAAAACCAGAACTCAAACAATCTAGCAGTAGATGCTATTCTAACAATGCTGACCTTCTTCAAGTGCTGCTAGAGTACAGATGTTCCCTGGGCACATGCTGCTCAGGGAGAGAATCAGGAACATCTTTCACACAAACAGTATCATGAGAAAACCCTCAACATATGTGACAGTACTCAGCATGCAACCAAGGTCTCAAATGCAGCTTTTTTTTTTTTTTTTAAAGATTTTTTTTTTTTTTTTTAAAGATTTTATTTATTTGACAGAGAGAAACACAGCCAGAGAGGGAACACAAGCAGGGGGAGTGAGAGAGGGAGAAGCAGGCTTCCCGCCGAGCAGGCAGCCCGATGTGGGACTCCATCCTGGGTCTCCGGGATCATGACCTGAGCCGAAGGCAGTGGCTTAACCAACTGAGCCACCCAGGCGTCCCATTTAAAGATTTTATTTATTTGACAGAGAGAAACACAGCCAGAGAGCGGACACAAGCAGGAGAGTGAGAGAGGGAGAAGCAGGCTTCCTGCTGAGCAGGGAGCCCGATGTGGGACTCGATCCCGGGTCTCCGGGATCATGACCTGAGCCGAAGGCAGTCGCCCAACCAACTGAGCCACCCAGGCGCCCCTCAAATGCAGCTTTTAAAAATGGAGACAGGGGCGCCTGGCTGGTTCAGTCGGTAAAGGATGTGACTCTTGGATCTCAGGGTCTTGAGTTCAAGCCCCAGGATAGATGTAGAGCTTATTTTTAAAAAAATTTAAATTAAAAATATTGTTTAAGAATAAGTAATTAGGGCGCCTGGGTGGCTCAGTGGGTTAAAGCCTCTGCTTTCGGCTCAGGTCATGACCCCAGGATCCTAGGATCAGGCCTGCATCCAGCTCTCTGCTCAGCAGGGAGCCCCTGCTTCCTCCTGTCAATTAATAAATAAAATCTTTAAAAAAAAGAATAAGTAAGTAATTAGAAGTGGAGGCAAAGAAATGGAACTTAGCATAAAACAAAAGCCAAAGAAGAAAAAAAAAACATTAAAAACCTAAGAGAACAAACCATTAGGGAAGTGCTGAGAAGTGATCAAACACTGGGTCAAGGACGCTGCTGAGAGGTAAGGCACCAGCACCCACCTCAAGCAGACCACTGGGACTCCCAAGATAGCCTTGTCCCAGAGGACAGCCATCAGTCCAACCTCTCTTCTGAGCAAGGAACCCCAAATGGAAGGAAGTCAGCGTTAAACAAGGAGAAGGATTTCCTAATGAGAAGTCAGGAAACAGAGATTACAAATGGCACCCAGGAAAATGCAAGGAGGGGTCTTTAAAAAGTAAACCACTAGATGTGGCCAAGTACTTCCAAGGTACGCATCAAGGGGGGCTAAATTAAAATGAACTCAGTAACTTTTCACTCCCCTCTTCAGTTGCAGGTATCAAAAAAATGTACTAGGCCAGGAACAGAACAAAACTAAAAACTAAACACCCATCACTCTCTTTAGATCTACCAAATCAAGGCAGAAACAAGAACTAGCAGCCACAACTTTTTCCTCTCCTTTCCAAAAGAGAATACCAAAGTCTTGCCCTACAAAAGAGTAGAAGGAACCACACACTCCATTTTGCTGAATTCTGTCCACAATGGGGGACAACTCACTCTCCTCTAAATCCTTCCAGCCAAACCAAATAACTGAGCATTCGACTTTTCAAAAGCCCATGAGCAATCAAAAGGGGCCCTCAGCCAGGCTTTCACCTCCAATCTGAATTTTCCATGTATTCCCTTTAGGAGTTATCAAAAACCTAACAGAACTGCCATCCTCTCCCCAATCTGCAAAATGAGCCACCTTTAGCTAGTGTTTAATCAGGCAAAAATACAGAAGCACAGACCCTTCAAGATCCCTCCAAATCTCACCCCACATAAGTTACATCTAAATATTTAATCAGAGCTATGAACAGTAATTTAGATTTACTATTACTTAACACTGTCTGCACTGGTGACACTACCTTGCTAACTGTACTGGTTCTATTTAAGGTATCTAATCAAACCTACAGCTGTAGTCCTGTTCTCGAAAGACTTCACCCTGAAAAGAAGGAATCTGCAGAATATTATCTCTTTCAATCAGGTAAGAGTATGTTGTACACTACCAAATTCCACAAACTACAACTTACCTTTCCTACCAAGTAAAAAAGGATGCATTTACTTTAACAAAAATAGGGTATAAAATAAAACCAGTTCTAATAATCTAATACATCTGCAGTAACAGGAACATGTGATTTCCATTTTTTAAAAAATGAATGTCTCTTTAAATCTTCTGAACGAAGAAAACAATTATAAAAAGCAATTTCAAATCAAGCAATCCAATTTGCTATTATTTCAGAGTTCAGCTTCTAAACCCATCTTATGTAAAGCACTAAACTGTCAGCTTTAGTCCTAAAAAGATACATTATAAAAAAAATAAAAAAGATACATTATAACAATATACAACAGCACCAAAAATTAAACATAAAATCTAAAGGATGTTCATATTTTTGTATGGCCTAGGCAAAGAAAGGCATACAAAAGCCATCAAATATGGTGCCATTCCCACCTTCAAGCAAAAATCAACTGCAACAAACAAATGGATAAACTGTAGCACCACACACAGAATGGAAGTCAGGCCAAAAAAAAAAAAAAAAAGGGCTGGGGGTGGGGGAGGAAAGGGCCAAAATGGACACTGGACTGCTTATTAACACTTGCAGCATGAACTCCATGGATCATTCTCAGAAACATAGAAAGTAGAAGAAGCCAGGCACAAGAGACTGCCATAAGGCTCTATTTATGACCTTAGGGAAACAGGAAACCAAATATATGACAATCACATCAGTGGTGCCAGGGGCTTGGGTTGGAGGTAGATGCCCTTATGTCTCCATAGTATATGTTTGTCAAATTCAAGCCACTATTCTTAAAAGGGTGATTATACGGTATCCAAATTATAATCCAAGAAATGAGTTTCCAGAACAAGTTTTAAGTATTATTCAAAATTCTCTAGATGAAACTAAGAGACAATCCAGATAATGCTGAAGCCCCTCAAGCACTGATGGATGTTAATTTACTCAAGTCAAAATTTATGGAACTCCTATATAAAATCAAAGTTGACCACTGGGGCACCATCTGTTTCCCTTTTCTTGTAGGCCCTGAGTTCCTCCTTCCCTGAAATCAGCATTCTATTCACCAGTTTCACTTTGTTTTCAAATTACTATCCCCAAAAACTGCAAATTCCACCCAGGACATCTCACAATAAGGAATATTTCTCTATAGAATGCTGCCATAGTTGGCATTCTCATGCAAAAATAAGAATCTGAGAAGCAAGCCACTCCACAGCCTGTGTTTTAACCTGTTTTGATCACTCTGAAATTCACAAAGTCCATTACTGCTCTGAGCAGCTTCTCCAAGTTTGAAAGCATCTGATTTAACTACGTATTTACTAAGATTAACAAATTCTAATCCTTTCTCCATGGAAACCTTGTCCCCAAGAAGTATCAAATCCAAATTTCCAAATCTTCAAAATCATTAAGACACAAAATCTAAAGCCATGGTTACTGACAGAACACAATGAACAAGAACATTTACTTATATCTTCATGTTATGAGGAGGGGAGAGGATTAGCTCCAGAAAAACACTACCATAAAACACATTATCTATCAGCGCAAACTCTGATCACACATTTCCTGCCAAAAATATACAATCAGATATGCTGTGGTTTTGAAAGCAAACATTTGAAGTTGCTAGGGAAGAGCAGTGTGTTAATATACACAAATTATTCCAATCAGCTAGTTTTCATCGCACTTAAATACTACGAAAATACCTCGGTCTAAAAGCTGACTAACGAAAGACTTTTTTCCAGGAAGTGCTCACCTCTCTCTGGCACCATATACTCCCTTCTTCCCTGGGTGTCCTCTCCAATGAGAACAACCAGGGCTCGCTCTTCTCCCAACTCGGGGCTTCTCAACCTCGGCACTACTGACATTTGGGGCGGGGAAGCCTGTCTTGTATAAGGCAGGATATTCAGCAGCCCCCTCTTACGGATGACATTCAAAACTGCCCCGGGTCAAACGTGCGGGGGGGGGGGGTGGAGAAGGGAGTGTCAAACGGCCCGCCTGAGATGCAGGGATACAGCCAGACCATCCCAGGAGTTCTCACCCAACAAAGTACTCGGGGCACTTGGTGGCTGGACTCCGCAGCAGCAAAGACTCCGGCAGTCTGGATTCGGGGAAGGGTGTCTAATACCCTCGCACTGCAGGGCTCAAACCGTGACGCAGGCTGCCCTTCCCCTTAGCCGGTAATGCAGCAAGGTTATCTTTACCTTTGTAGAGGTTGGTGACGGCGGTGGCTGCGTTTTGGAAGGGGACCCAGAGAGAAAGTCCTGGCTGCTGACACACTCGGTCTGCAAAAGCGCATAAGAAAGAGAAAAAAGAAACACAAAAGACACAGAAAGAGAGAGACAGAGAGACACAGAGAGAGAGATTGTTATTTGGGCGTCAATCATTCCGGAACGGCCATATTAGGTTTCGCCATTTTGTTCCAGGGCTTCAGGATCCCACATTCAACTGCGAGGACGGCAGGAAGGGGGTCGCGGCGGGGGCCAGGGCGAGCCGGGGAGCCCAGAGGCGCAGCGCTGGGGCGGACCGCGGCCGAGAGAAGCGCCCCCTCCCAGTCCCCGCCCCAAGGCCGGCTTCGGACACAATGGGCCGGCCCAGCCACCTCCCTTCGCCATTTTGTGACCCGGGGCCCCTCCTTCCCCCTCCCGGCCCGGGGGCGCCCGCAGCCGGGCCTCAAACGCTGGCGGGCCCAGAGAGCGGCCCCAAACGCGAGCACCCCCCGCGCCGGGCCCCTGCTCGGCCGCGGCCGCCCTCCGGGCCCGCCCCCCGCGCCGCCATCTTGTGGGGAGGGGGCGGCGGGGGCGCCAAGTCCCGGCCGGCGGGTGGGTGGCCGCCCTCGGGGCTCTCCGCCGACACCGAGACGACGGCGGCGGCGGCGGCGGGGCGGCGGCAGCGGCAAGATGGCGGCGGCGGTCCTCACCTTTGTAGAGCTGGGCCACGGCGGTGGCCGAGTTCTGGAAGAGGTGCCACAGCTTCTGCTGCTTGTGCTCGGGCTGCGCGGCGGCGGCCGCCTCCTCTTGCAGCTCGGGGGACAGCTGCTCGTCCTGCTCTGCCTCAGCCAGGCACTGCCGCTCCCACTTAGAGAACCAGTGCTCCGGCCCGTGCTCCTGGATCTCGGCCTCGCCCTCCTCCTTCCGCTCCTCCATCCTCCGCGGCCTCCCGCGGCCTCGCCGCCGCCGCCGCCGCGTCCTCCTCAGGCGGGGCCCCCGCGGGAGCGTCGTCGTCGAGGGGCCCGGCGGCGGGGCCCAGCGGCCGGCGGCGGCTCCTCGCGGCGGCCCAGGCCTCCTGCACCCCGACGGCCTGTGAGACCAACCCCGCGGCCCCGCGCAGTCCGGGACGACCCCCGCCCCAGGCCTTCCCACCCCGGGGCCCCGCCGAAGGTCGCCGCGGCCCCTTGCCTTGCCGACCTGAGCCCCTCTACCGCCCGCCCATGGCGCCGCGGCCCCCTTAGGGCCGCCGCCGCCGACAACCGAGGCCTCCGCGAAAACCGGCCTGCGCCGCCAAGCCCACCCCGAAGACTGAAGAACGTCGTCGTCGCCGCCGCCGCCGACGCCTCTGCGGCTGCTGGTCCCCGCCCTCCCCCGCCCACATGCTGACTGGGGAAGCACCGCCCACTCGGCCTCGGCTCCCCTGCCGGGTTGGGGCGCGCCCGCTCCGAGCGCCCTCATTGGTCCGATCCGACCGGTTCCGCGTGCCGGTCTCTGAACACAGCACCGTGATTGGCTTACCGTCCTGTCTGCCTGACGTAACCAATGGGCGGAGGGAAAGGCGTGTGTGTCAGGAAGGGTGGAAAAGGGGGGGAGGAGCTGACAGTGGTTGCGTCCAAGCCAACCAAAAAAAAAAAAAAATTTTAAAAAAAGGTACGCATGCGCACTTGTCTGCGGCCCCCCCGCGGGGCGTTGAATGAGGGTCACGTGACCTGGCCCCGCGACCGCGCCCCGCGGGGGTTTTTGAGGCGCTTTCCGGACCCAAGGGACCCACAATTAAGACGGGCCGCCGCGCCTTGAGGTTGTGTGGGGTGGCAGCCCGCTTGCTCCAGCTCTTTGGGCTCCAAAACGGGTAGGAACGTAGAGGGAGAATAAAACATCCAAGTTGGCAGCGTGTGCCCCCCCATCTGTTTACTTCAGATTCCCATTTCTCGGATGGGCAAGTTGGGCCCAAGAAAAACTTACCAGTGGCAAGGCTAGCGGGCCCTTCCTGCGCTGCCCTTCGCTGACAGCGTCCCGTGACGCGGCCGCCGCGCCGCCAGCACGATCCGGGAGCCGCCAGCGAAGCGGAGCGCAGGACAGGACGCCACGGCCAGGTTGGCGACCCCGCACCCGGGGCCACGTGTTGCCACCTGCATCACGCGCCAGCCCTTGCGTCCCCCGGGTGAAACTCGCGTGGCCATGTAGGGGACCGCCTGGCGTCCCGTTAACCCGCGCCGCGCGGCGGCGGCGTCACCCCTATGGCTCCGAGCTTCCCGGAAGAAGCCGCCACGCAAACTGGCGATGACCACAGAGGCAAAACGCCCCCTCCAGATACTGGCAGCAAAGGCAAGGGTCACCCAGGGCCTGCAGAAGCCGGCCAGGGCACCAACCCTCAGGAGCTGCCATAGCGCGCTCCTGCAAAGCGAGGTGGCTTTAAAGCCTTCACTTCTGGACTCAAATGTTACCTCTTATCTGGGCCCGCCTCTGTCTTCATCTCACACCATCCTCTGCTTGGCTTGTGCTGCCTAGTCACACTGGCCTTCTATTTCCCCAGGACACCAGGCTCTTCTCTGTATCAAGGCCTTTGCCCTCCCGGTACACACTCTCCCTCGGTAATCTTCCTCAATTCTCAAAGCTCTGCTCAAATGGCCTAAAAGCAGAGTACTTGTCCTACCAGCCTTGTTAAAGTAGAGCCTTCCAGGGATGCCTGGGTGGCTCAGTTGGTTAAGCGACTGCCTTCTGCTAGGGTCATGATCCCGGAGACCTGGGATCGAGATCGAGTCCCACATCTGGCTCCAAGCCTGCTTCTCTCTCTCACTCCCCCTGCTTGTGCTGTGTTTCTCTCTGCCAAATAAATAAAATCTTTAATTAAAAAAATAAATTAAAAAAGTAGAGCGCTCCACACTCCTGTTGCCTGATTTTATTTTTTCATACCCTGAATCCCTACCTGGAATTAATCCTACTATTGATGTGTTTACCTAGCTCTCTTGTCCCCAAAAGTAATTGCTCCGAGGGCAGATTCTTGGCAGTCTTGCTCCTGGCTGAATGTTAAAAAAAGACTGGTAAATAGGGAATAGGAAGAAAGGGGGTTAGAGGCCATCACAGAAAGGACATGGCAGGCAAAAGTTGGGGTTATAAGGGAACCCCCAGTTCTTCAGGCAACCAGGGTGGGAACTGCAGGCTGTGCACTCTGTCCATCCAGTATCAGAGGCACACAGCCGAGGGTTTATCTATTTTGTACAAACACTATGAAAACACAGTCCATTGACTCTATAATATGAAAAGAAATATTTTTTTCAGGGGTGCCTGGATGGCTCAGTCTATTACATACCTGCTTGTTGCTCAGGCCATAATCTCCAGGGCCTGGGATCAGCCCCGCATTGGGCTCCCTACTCAGTGGGGAACCCTCTTCTCTCTCTCTCTCTATCTCTCTCTCTCTCCTCCTCGGCCCTGCTTACGCTCTCTCTCTCTCAAATAAATCTTTAAAATCTAAAGTAAATTTAAATAATCCTTTTTAAAAAGTTTTTTTCAATAATGAATACCATAGGAAAACATCTGAAGAAAAAAAAAAAGCCGCCTGGGTGGCTCAGTCCTTAAGTGTCTGCCTTCAGCTCAGGTCATGATCCTGGAGTCCTGGGATCAAGTCCCACATTGGGCTTCCTGCTCTGTGGGATGCCTGCTTCTCCCTCTCTCACTCCCCCTGCTTGTGTTCCCTCTCAAGCTGTGTTTCTCTCTGTCAAATAAATAAAATCTTAAAAAAACAAACAAACAAAGTTTAATCTGAGTGTGTTTTCACAGAACTTCCAGGGTCTTAAAATGAGGCTCTGTACTTCTTCCTCCCTCTTTCTCTCTCTCACACTCTCCTCTACCCCAAAAAACACACATACACACAGAGATGAAGGCTACTAGTCAGTTTCATTCTAAACTCCCCTTTATAAAACTTAAGCAACATTATTAGACATCAATACCCGGTGGGTGCTCAACCTGCAAGAGCTGAAGGATAAGGCTCATCAGTGGCCACTATGAAAAGCAGCATGTGCCAGATGCCATGAGGGTAGAAAGTAAGATGTGTAAAGGAGTATAAATGGGTACTACTTCCCAACAGTGGGAATCAGAGGGCTTCATGGGGTAGGAAATCAACAGGAAGACACCCAACAAACTGAGCCACCTAGGCGCCCCATGTAAACACTTTTAAACATAAAAGATGTATTACACAGGGTGTTAGGAAATTGAGCTTTTATTTTTCCATTTCATAATAATCTTGGACATCTTTTCTTTTTTTTTCTTTTTTTTTTTTAAATATTTTATTTATTTGACAGAGAGAAACACAAGCAGGTGGAGTGAGAGAGAGAGAAGCAGGCTTCCCACCGAGCAGGGAGCCTGATGTGGGACTCGATCCTGGGTCTCCGGGATCATGACCTGAGCCGAAGGCAGTTGCTTAACCAACTGAGCCACCCAGGCATCCCTCTTAGACATCTTTTCTATTTCAACAAGACATAGTTGACCCTTGAACAATGCAGGGATTAAGGGTATGACCCCATGAAAATCCATGTGTGACTTTTTTTTTTAAGATTTTTATTTACTTACTTGACAGAAAGACAGCAAGAGCAGGAACACAAGCAGGGAGAGTAGGAGCAGGAGAAGCAGGCTTTCTGCTGAGCCCAATACAAGGCTCAATCCCAGGACCCTGGGATCATGACCTGAGCTGAAGGGAGACACTTGACTGAGCCAGGCAGGCGTCCCCCATGTGTGGCTTTTGACACCCCCGAAACGTAACTGCTAATAGTCTCCTGATGACCAGAGGCTTGATCCATAATATACAGTCGATTAACACAGATAATATATGTTATATGTACTATATACTGTACTCTTACAATAAAGTAAGCTAGAGGAAAGAAAATGTGATTAAGAAAATCATAAGGAAGAATACTTTTATAGTGCTATATTTATTGAAAAAATCTGCATATGAATGGATGCACACAGTTCAAACCCATGTTGTTCAGAGGTCAAGTACAGTCACCTCTTTCCTCCTCACTAACAGTCACATTGCACCCCATGGTGTAGGCCCATCATAATGTATTTTACCAGTTCCCCATGAAAGAGCATTTGGCTGTGTTCAGGGTATTAGGACTACAGCAATATGTACTCAGAGTTCCCATACATTCATCTTTGCCTTCCTTCAGTTACTTCTTTCGTATATATTCCATGACGTAGAATCACTTGGTAAAGGCACTGTATTCTGTACTCACTGGTCCTGTAATTATTAGTACCACGGAAGTACTCCATGTTTCAAATTGAAAAATTCCAATGACACAGAACAGGAAATAAAAATGGAAAGTCATTCCGCCTCCCTTATCCCAGATCCTCCTCAATTCTATAATCCAGAAACAACCTGTAACCTTTGGAAATGATGTTCACATGTACGTGTAACTATATACATGTGTGTCTGCCTTTAAGGGGGAAAAAAGGTGATTATGAGTACTAATAAATAAATTTTCTCTTAAAATAATCTGAGGGGCACCTGGGTGGCTCAGTGGGTTAAAGCCTCTGCCTTTGGCTCAGATGATCTCAGGGTCCTGGGATCTAGGCCAGCATCGGGCTCTCTTCTCCGTGGGAAGCCTGCTTCCTCCTCTCTCTCTGCCTGCCTCTCTGTCTACTTGTGATCTCTCTCTCTGTCAAATAAATAGAATCTTAAAAAAAAACACAAACTATAAAATACTGTGAAATAGGGCACCTGGGTAGCTCAGTCATTAAGCATATGCTTCTCCCTCTTCCACTCCCTCTGCTTGTGTTCCTTCTCTACCTGTGTTTCTGTCAAGTAAATAAATAAAATCTTTAAAAAAAATTTTTTAAATACTGTGAAATATTTCATTGCCTGGATTAGTATTTAAGATTCCCTATTGATGGGAATTTAGGGTATAACCAGTCTTTGGCGACTATAAATAATGCTGCACTGAACACCCTTGCAAATGTGTACCCTCAGAAATAGTATGTTGCAGTCAAAAGTTATAGGAATCAAATATTTTATGAGGGCGCCTGGGTGGCTCAGTTGCAAAGCATCTGCGCTCAGCTCAGGTCATGGTCCTGGGGTCCTGGGATAGAGCCCTGCTCCATGGGAAGCCTGCTTTTCTTACTCCCCCTGCTTGTGTTCCCTCTCTCGCTGTCTCTCTATCAAATAAATAAATAAAATCTTTTAAAAAAATAATTAGGGGGGGCACCTGGGTGGCTCAGTTGGTTGGGCGACTGCCTTCGGCTCAGGTCATGATCCCGGAGACCCGGAATCGAGTCCCACATCGGGCTCCCTGCTCTGCGGGAAGCCTGCTTCTCCCTCTCTCACTCCCTCTGCTTGTGTTCCCTCTCTCGCTGTGTTTCTCTCTGTCAAACAAATAAATAAAATCTTTTAAAAAATAAAAATAAATAAATAAAAGTAAAAAATAAAAAGAATTAAATATTTTATGAGACTTCAAAAATGTCCTTCTGAAAGCAGAGCAATTGTCACTGCCTCCAAGAAGTACATGAATGCATTGTTTTTCCAGTCTTGTTAAAAGTACTTAAAAAAACAAGGCGCCTGGGTGGCTCAGTGGGTTAAAGGCTCTGCCTTCGGCTCAGGTCATGATCTCAGGGTCCTGGGAACAGGACCACTTTAGAGGCTCTGCTCAGCAGGGAGCCTGTTTCCTCCTCTCTCTGCCTGCCTCTCTGCCTACTTGTGATCTCTCTCTGTCACATAAATAAATAAACAAATAAATAAATGTTTTTTTAAAGAATATTTAAAAAACAAACAATAACCGGCCCTCTGCACTTTGTTAATCAAATAAGCAAAAAAAGGGTGTCTCCTTATAGTTGTACTTTTTTTTTTTTTTAAGATTTTATTTATTTGACAGAGAGAAACACAGTTAAGAGAGGGAACACAAGCAGGCTTCCCACCGAGCAGGCAGCCCGATGTGGGGCCAGATCTCAGGACTCCGGGATCATGACCTGAGCCGAAGGCAGTCGCCCAACCAACTGAGCCACCCAGGCACCCCTCCTTATAGTTGTACTTTGATCTGTCCAGTTTCCCGGGCAGTCATTGGTTTTTTATTTTCTTTATCCTTTTCCATTTTTCTTGCCCTGGAAACTTTTTAAATTGTTAAAACTTTGACTTTATAGCTGGTGAGCTTTGCATCAGGCTTAGGAAGGTCTTCCACACTTCAAGATTATTTGTTAACATGATTGACTTAAAACTGAAATGTCAGCCCATCTTTTTCCTCCCCTACTGGACTACCGCACATAAATGTCAAGAGAATGCATGATACCAACAGTTTCTCATGTTATATAATGCGTGCATTCATCACAGTAACTAGTATAAGTGGTCTCTGTAGATTAATTGCTGCCAGAAAAGGCCAAAGTTAGACTCAAGGGCATGCGTCAAAAGACATGACAAAAGTGAAATAACATTGTGAGCACAAAAGGCCAATCAAAATAACGAGATAAAAGCAAACATCTTTTATTTAATACTTAACAGCATATACACTTATACAAGAGCAATGTTTTTGTGTGTTTAATATACACCCTGTTCAAGTTTGGGCCCAATGTTGACATACTAAATACCCCCCCATGCTGCATTCCACTCCCTACTGAGGGTGAGATCCTTTGAGCAGACCCAGACTCCAAAGGTGGCATCGCTTGCAGGCACTGAGGGTGGGCCCACCGCACCATCTCACAGTCCGCATGCCCAGAAACGACCTGCTCTTCTGGGAGGTGGGAAGAGAGTGGGACAGATGTGTCCCGGTCCCTTTTTATACCTTTCCTGGGGTACAAAAGGCAAACTCATGATCAAATCTGCTCACAGCTTATCTCATTCAATAACTGGAACAGAGGTGTTTCTCCCTAAACTCTTGTTTTCAATAGAAACACAGAAAATAAAGCTAAGTTATGAGGCACCTGGGTGGGCTCAGTTGGTTAAGCAACTGCCTTCGGCTCACGTCACGATCCTGGAGACCTGGGAACAAGTCCCACATCAGGCTCCCTGCTTGGCAGAAAGCCTGCTTCTCCCTCTCTCACTTGCTTCTCCTTCTCTCACTCCCCCTGCTTGTGTTCCCTCTCTGGCTATGTTTCTCTCTGTCAAATAAATAATAAAAAAATCTTTAAAAAAAAAAAGAAAGAAAGAAGGAAAGTAAAGTTTTGAAGAAAGAAATTTTTAACAAAAATTGGAAGCCTTATATGTTCTCCCCGCCTTGCTATAAAAATGCAGCTTACCTCGGGCAAGCAAATTCTACACGTCTTAAAAAAGCAATAGAAAGGGGCACCTGGGTGGCTCAGTGGGTTAAAGCCTCTCCTTCGGCTCAGGTCATGATCTCAGGGTCCTGGGATCTAGGCCTGCATTAGGCTCTCTGCTCAGCAGGGAGCCTGCTTCCTCCTCTGTCTCTGCCTGCCTCTCTGCCTACTTGTGATCTCTCTCTGTCAAATAAATAAATAAAATCTTAAAAAAAAAAAAAAAGCAATAGAAAATACTGCTAGTCTGTTGTCCGTGACACAGAAAAAGTGTCCAAGAATCTCCAATCTTGTGTGGAAAACGGTGGATTCTCCAAAGGATCTCTCAAAATTGAGCATAGAATGGTATAATATAAACATACCACAGCCAGTTAGCTCCCTTCCCAATATCCATTCCACACAGAGCCGAAATTGTAGTCAAGTGGGCAGTATGCCCAGCTCAAGGACTACATTTCCCAGCCTCCTTTGGGACTAAGGGAGGATGATGAAATAATAAGAGGGAGTCATAGGGTGGGGCTTCCAGGAAAGCTATTTAAAAGGAAGTGACTTAACTTGGTCTCTTCCTCTTGCTACTTCCTCCTTCTTGGGGCCTGGAATTCAAACAAGATAGCCAGGGCTGCAGCAGCCATCTTTGACCATGGGGTAACCTTAAGGGAGGAAGCCATATGCAGAGAATGTGGAGTAGAAAGGAGGAAGTCTGATGAACTTGTGGATGTCCTCAGACTACCTCTAAACCTTTTTTTTCCCCCTTTGTGTAAGTGGAGGAAAAACCCTTTAGTTCATATAAGCAGCTGTGATTAGGTCTCCACACCAATAGCAAAACACAGCTCATTACTCATTATGGCACATATAGCTCACAGTAATCTGCACAGTACTAAATAAAGTTAATAGTTTGTAGTTTGGGAGTTTTGAGGTTGCTGTTTGTGCTTTATCTTTGCTCTTACCCACTTTTTATGAAACAGTTCCCCATTACAACAGTGGGTTCCTTGCACGCCTGGCACTCAGCCTGAAACTGAAGTTACAAATTGTTTCTAGTTATACAATAGTAGTCAGGTTAGAATGATCTGTCCTGACTGCTATCTGAAGGGTGAATCATAGGCAGTTAAATGCATTTTCAGAAAGACTGCCCATGGCCTTCCCAACTTGACACAGCTTTGCAGGTGGTGCCCAGAGCTGGGGCTGGAGGCACACTCCAGCACGGCACTGATGTCACCATGAAAGGAGCCTCATGACAGACCGTTTCCCAGGCTTCCAGTTTCTGCCTGCTAAATGAGTCCTTGATTTTCCCGAAACCTGTTTTTAAAAATGGCACAGCTCTGAAAACAAAAACAAAGGCTCAAGTCCATTGCCAAGACAGGTGTCACGAGAGAAGCAGCTTCTCACTGGGGCAAGATGTCTGTGTGATGGAGTCCCAAAGTCTGGTCATAGCCAGCATCCTGAAATAGCAATGCAGGCTCTCGAATACAGTCCACAGCTCCGCGATCCTCACGTGAATCCCCGGGAGAGCTAATTCAAATGCAGAAGTCTCGTTCTGTGCCGTTGGGGTGGGCCCTGAGTGGGTGCATTTGTAACAAGCTCCCAAGTAGGCCAGAGCTCCTGGGGCACAGACTGCATCTTGAGCGATAAGGTACTTGCTGGCTCTTCTCACAATACGGTCCCAGTCTCTGCTGGGCACCTTTTTGTCATTCAGATCTCGGTTCACATGCTACGTCCTCGGAGTAGCCCACCACACTGACCAGCCAGTCCATAGCAGTCTCCTGGCCTCCATGCTTTTCTATTTCACCTGCACCATATGTGCCCCCCATACCCCCAATATTTATACACATCTTCCTCCCCAACCTCAACCCTAACCCACCACAATCTACATAAGATCGTGTCAACTGAGTCCCTGAATCACAATCTTATATTTTGGTGGCGACCAGAAATTGGGAGTGGAGTCATATTAATGGCTAGGTTGTTCTATTCCTCCTTGAAGAACATAACCCTAGCTCAGGAACCATGACCTCAAATTCATTTCCTAGCAAGCTGGATCTTATTGGTTTCTAATATGTGCATGATCCCAGTGCACTACCATTAGCCTTTTGGCATTTTTCCTTCTAGTCTTTTATAATAACATAATTATTTCCAGGGGTATGCTGGAGGTGGCTCTTGCAAGCTTAGCAAGCCAGTTGTGTCCATCTATCCAACTCCCCCTCTGGTGACATCATGAGGCAGCTTGAAATCAACTACAGAGGGCATGTTTACACCATGGAAATGCTACAAATGAGAGATTTCCGTTTCAGAGAGTCAGTTGTTATTTTTTTAAGATTTTATGTATCTGAGAGAGAGGGAGAGAGGGAGAGAGTACAGAGGGAGAAGGACAAGCAGACTCTCTGCTGAGTAGGGAGCCTGATGTGAGGCTCGATCCCAGGACACCAAGATCATGACCCAAGTCTAAGGCAGAGGCTTAACCGACTGAGCCACCCAGGTGCACCCCGAGTGAGTCTGTTGTTAACAACCTACTAGTACAGGGCGCCTGGGTGGCTCAGAGGGTTAAGCCTCTGCCTTCAGCTCGGGTCATGATCTTGGTCCAGGGATTGAGGCCTGCATCAGGCTCTCTGCTCAGTGAGAAGCCTTCTTCCTCCTCTCTCTCTGCCTGCTTCTCTGCCTGCTTGTGATTTCTCTCTCTCTCTCTCTGTCAATAAATAAATTTAAAAAAAAAGTCTTAAAAAAAAAAAAAAACCTACCAGTACACCACTGTTTTAACTTACACGGCAGGCTTCCCCAGTCATGTATCCCAACTAGTTAACGCTCCCCTAAAGTGCACAAGGAGCTTATGTCCTAGTAAATGGAGACAGATGATATATAAGTAAACACATAAACAAGGAAATTCTAGGAAGCAGTACAGAATGAAGAAAGTGAACAAAACCACTGGTATGTTGCTATACTCCTTTTATCTCCCCCCATATCATAAACAGTTGCCCAAGTTTTAAAAAGGTCTAAGGAGCATTCTTCCTAGTAACTGCATAATATTTCCTCCTTGTGATACTAATCTTCTAATTTATTTATGCATTCCTCGACAGTTGAGGGTTTCTCAAGCTTGATATTGTTGATATCCTGAATCAAACATTTCTTGGTGAGGGGCGTCTCATGCACTGTAGGATGTTAAACAGCATCCCTGGCTTTTTCCTACCAGATGCCGGTAGCAGCAGTGCTTGCTGTCTCAGGGCAACTTTGTTTCCTGGTGAGCAAAATCCCCTTGGTTGAAGATCACGGCCTCACCTGGACTTTACACTGACTAATAAAGGCTTCCAAGAAGGAAGTGGGTCTCACAGAGGGGCTCCCGTAGCAGCCATGCCAACTGGGAACTTGTTAGAAATGAAGATTCTCAGGCACCTGTCCAGACACCTGACATCAGAATCTCCTGGGTGGGACCAGGCAGTCTGTGCTTTAAGAAGCCCTTCTGGGGATACTGATACACAATCCAGTTTGACAGGGTGCCAGGGATGAAGGTTTTTAGAAATCACAACAGTTGGAAAACAAAATTTAGTAACAATAAAAAAAAAAAAAAAAAAAAAAAAAAAAAAAAAAAAAAAAAGAAATCACAACAGCAATTGGTGAATTTGTAGTGCAATGCATAGTTGTGGTTGCATCATAATGGTGTGTGTGTGTGTGTGTGTGTGTCCTGCCTACGCATCTTTGTCTAATGTAGGTGATTAAAGCAAATTAGCTGAGTTCAGGTGTACTTTGGACTTAAGTAGCACCTTTCAGCTCAAGAATACCAACCCCCACCCTCCCCCACCACACCCCCCCCACCCCACCCCCGCTTATTTTTCCCCAGGGAGGCTCTGGGAGGCTGCGGGACATGTGGTGGGTTGAAGGATGTGAGGGGCGGTGCCCGGCATCATCCAAGCACACTGTGTGGGCTCTGTCTGGAAGCATTCAGATGCGTTGTGATAGGATAGGTTATGCTGCTGTCAATGACCAAACAACAACAAAAGAAATCTAAAGTGAAGAATCGAAGGCAAATAGGTCCTGACTCTAACTTCCAACCACCACGTGGTGCTTCTCCACTACATATAAACCCTGGTTCTCTAAATAAAGAGCAATCTGGTCTTTTCAGAAGCCAAGAACCAGAAAACGCAAAGTCAAGGCAAGACATACCTCCTGCTCTTGCCACCATCTTGTACCTCAGGCAACCGTTCACAAATACGGTTTTACAAGGTTTCTTTCATCGTTCATCAATGGGGGTTCCTACTATGGGAACAAAAATGCCTCTGGTAGGGCGCCTGGGTGGCTCAGTGGGTTAAAGCCTCTGCCTTCGGCTCAGGTCATGATCTCAGGGTCCTGGGATCATGACCTGATAGAGGCCTGCATGGGGCTCTCTGCTCAGCAGGGAGCCTGCTTCCTCCTCTCTCTCTGCCTGCCTCTCTGCCTACTTGTGATCTCTCTCTCTGTCAAATAAATAAATAAAATATTTTTAAAAATTAAAAAAAAAATGCCTCTGGTACTGCGGTTCTCAAATGTGGCAGTATTGTCCCATTCCAAGGAATATTTTTGGAAACGGAGGTGGTGGGAGTTGGGAGTCACAGTGACTGGGGCCCCTGGTACTTACTCACTAGCGTTGGGCTCGCTGACAGGCAGGGGCACCCAAGCTGGTGGGCATCACAGATGGGGTCAAGATGGCTGATCTTCCCGCCAAAGCAGCTGTGGCCACCATGTCATCTCCAGTAAAATTGAACCCTAGCGGAGGGAGGGGGGGACAGACGGGGACTGAAAGTTTCCAGACCGTTCTATTTTGCGACGAAAAACCTTACAACTAGTGCCAAGGTCATTAAAACATCCTGCAGAGTGCTCATGGGATTGTAAAATGGTACCATCACTTTGAAAAATAAGTCAAGAATTTCTTTGAAAATTCAGCATACATGGACGCCTGGGTGGCTCAGTTGGTTAAGCGACTGCCTTCAGCTCAGGTCATGATCCGGGAGACCCGGAATCGAGTTCCACGTCGGGCTCCCTGCTTCGGCGGGAAGCCTGCTTCTCCCTCTCTCACTCCCCCTGCTTGTGTTCCCTCTCTCGCTGTGTTTCTCTCTGTCAAATAAATAAAATCTTTAAAAAAAAAAAAAAAAGAAAGAAAGAAAATTCAGCATACAGAGGGACCTGGCTTGCTCCCTTGGTGCAGTATCTATCCCAGGGTCGTAAATTCGAGATTTAAGTCATCTCTACCTGTGTAAGCCCCTTTAAAAATAAATAAATAGGGGCACCTAGGTGGCTCAGCCCATTAAGCATCTGCCTTCAGCTCAGGTCATGATCCTGGAGTCCCCGGTTCGAACCCTGCATCAGGCTCCCTGCTTGGCAGGAAGCCTGCTTCTCCCTCCCTCACTTCCTCTGCTTGTGTTCCCTCTCTCGCTGTGTTTCTGTCAAATAAATAAATATTTTTTTTTCAATAAAGAAAATCTTTTAAAAAATCTAAATGTCAACATTTAAAATAAGCATAAATAAATCAATAAATCAATAAATGTATGTCACAAAATTAAATTCAACAGACACTTACAATAAGACCCCCACCATTCCACCTAGGTATTTACCAAAGAGAAAAGAAAGCCTATGCCACACTGTACATACAAGTTCACATCTGCCCTGTTTGCAAGAAGCAAAGCCTGAAAGCAATCCCAGGGTCCTCAGCAGGTGGAAGCAGAAACTGACTGTAGGGCATCCATACAGTCAACTACTGTGTAGCAATAGGAAGAGAAAAACTCTCGGTACACGATACAACTTGGATGAATCTCAAAATAATTATGCTGAGTGGAAGAAGCCAGACCAAAAAAAGAGAGAGAGAGAGAGAGAAAGAGAGAGAGAGAGAGATCATGCTTTATGATTCATTCCCTTTACAGAAAATGCAAACAAATCTATAGGACGGAGAAAGACCAGAAGGAGGGATTACAAGGGGAGTTTACTATAATCGCCTTTGGAAAGGAAATAGTTTGGGTGATTGTTATGTTAATTAAGTCTCCAAGGGGCAGATCAGGACCAGGCAGTTGTTTTCTTTCAGCAGAGGAAGAGAGAGGCAAGAAGGTGCCCAGGCAGAAGGAACAGTTTTTAACAATCTACTCCTGGCTGTGACATCTATCACTTCTGCAGTATTCCATTCACCGGAGGCATGTTAGTAAATCCAATCCACACCATAGGAAAGGGAATTACACAAGGGCATGAATACAGAGAGAGTCCTGGATCCTTGGGGACCACCTCAGAGGCTGCCTACCACAAGGAACAGAAGCAAACAAACCTACAGATTCTCCAGCCCCACTCAAATGAGGGGAATGCTAATGATAGCCTGGCAGGTCAGAATCACTTCACAAACACATTTTCTTTCCTTCTTAAAAAAAAAAAAAAAAAAAAAAAAAAAACAGCCCTTGGGGGTCCTGGCTGGCTCACTCAGGTAAAGCTTGTGACTCTTGGTCTCACATTTTGAGCCCCATTTTTGGTGTAGAGAACACTAAAAAGAAAATCATTCATTCATTCATTCATTCATTCATTCATTCATTTATAAAAGATTTTACTTATTTCTCTGAGAGAGAGAGTGGGAACCCAAGCAGGGGGAGTGGGAGAGGGAGAAGCAGGCTTCCTGCGGAGCAAGAAGCCCGATGTAGGAATCGATCCAAGGAACCCGGGATCATGACCTGAGCCAAAGGTAGACACTTAGCAACTGAGCCACCCAGGCGCCCATAATCTTTTATTTTTAAATATTTTATTTATTTATTTGACAGCTAGAGACTGTGAGAGCAGGAACACAGGCAGGGGAGTGGGAAAGGGAGAAGCAGGCTCCTTGCTGAGCAAAGAGCCTATGTGGGGCGGGATCCCAGGATCTCCAGATCATAACCTGAGCCTAAGGTAGACGTTTAACAACTGAGCCACCCCGGCGCCACTTAAAAGTAAAATCTTAAAACAAAAAAACAAAACAAAACAAAACAAAAAAAACAAAAAAACCCAGCATTTGTACAGCATGTGGACTATAGTTAATAATACTGTATTGTATACTCGGAAATTGCTAAAAGGGTAAATCTTAAAAGTTCTATTTATGGGGCGCCTGGGTGGCTCAGTTGGTTAAGCGACTGCCTTCGGCTCAGGTCATGTTCCCGGAGACCCGGGATCAAGTCCCACATTGGGCTCCCTGCTCGGCGGGAAGCCTGCTTCTCCCTCTCTCACTCCCCCTGCTTGTGTTCCCTCTCTGGCTGTGTTTCTCTCTGTCAAATAAATAAAACCTTTAAAAAAAAAAAAAGTTCTATTTACAAGGAAAAAAGATTTGTAATGACAGGTGGTGATGGATGTTAACTAAATTTACTGTGGTGATCATTTAACAGTATATACACAAACTGAATTCTTATGTCATGCTCCTGAAACTAATACATTAGATGTCAAACGCCAGTTCTATCGCAATTAAATAAACTTTGGCCCCATGGCATCTGCCTGGTGGTCCTAGGAGCCAAAGGCGCCACTATGGTTGCCAGCCTGTGTTTCTGACAGTGTGGTGGGATGAAGGATGTGAGGCACGGTGCCCAGCATCATCCAAACACACTGTGGGAGTTCTGCTTGGAAGCATTCAGATGTGTTGTGATAGTCAGGATAGGTTATGCTGCTGTGGATGTCCACCACCAAAAAAATGATCTAATCAGCCCCCCCACCCCCAGACATCTCTTTCTTCCTCAGGCATAGCCTGCTCTGGGTCCCGCCCTCCAGGGGATGATGTGCCCTGACTCAGGGATGCAGGCGGCTTCTGTCTTGTGACTCCAACCTCCACACAAGGGAAGATGAAACCTGGAGAGCCTTGCAGAGACCTTTTGCTGCCTCAAATAGGAGGTGACACATCACTTCTGATGATAATCTGTTGGCCAGAGCCGGTCATATGACCCTGCCCAACACAGGAGGACTGGGATGGCTATCTCCTTACACTCGAGAACAAGTTAACATTAATAATAACTTTTTTCATAGATGGCCCCCCTGCTACTATGATTCCACATATTTTAATATTTACGGTAAAGCATTTGTATTAACTTACTTGATCCCTATAATTCCCCAAGGAGGTTAAAGATTTATTTGTTGGGGGCGCCTGGGTGGCTTAGTTGGTTAAGCCACTGCCTTCGGCTCAGGTCATGATCCCGGAGACCCGGGATCGAGTCCCACATCAGGCTTCCTACTCGGTGGGAAGCCTGCTTCTCCCTCTCTCACTCCCCCTGCTTGTGTTCCCTCTCTGGCTGTGTTTCTCTCTGTCAAATAAATAATAAAAAAATCTTAAAAAAAAAAAAAAGATTTATTTGTTGGGGCACCTGGGTGGCTCAGTCGTTAAATGTCTGCCTTCAGCTCAGGTCATGATCTCAGGGTCCTGGGATCAAGCCCCATGTCAGGCTCCCTGCTCAGCAGGAAACCTGCTTCTCCCCCGCCTACTCCCCCTGCTTGTGTTCCTACTCTCACTATCTCTTTCTCTGTCAAATAAATAAATAAAATCTTTTTTTAAAAAAGGAGTTATTTGTTATTTATTTAAGAGAGAGGGCAATCTCAAAGGAGACTCCTACTGAGCACCGACGCCAAGCCACTCAAGGCTCCATCCCATGACCCTGGTATCATGACAGCTGA
The DNA here is from genome assembly GCA_004023965.1 of Spilogale gracilis. Taxonomy (NCBI): domain Eukaryota; kingdom Metazoa; phylum Chordata; class Mammalia; order Carnivora; family Mephitidae; genus Spilogale; species Spilogale gracilis. Next base: position 163,544 of record PITA01001734.1, read on the forward strand.
AGGCAGACCCTTAACTGACTGAGCCACCCAAATACCCTGAGGTTTGTATTTTTACTCCCATTTCAAAAATGAGGAATTGAGGGACGCCTGGGTGGCTTATATATATATGTTTTTAATTTATATATAGTTGACATTACCCATAGAATGCTTCTGACACCAGATGGCATTGGAATGTAGGGTTCTGTAACAAATTCTATGTTTTTTAAGATTTTATTTATTTATTTACTTACTTATTTATTTGACAGAGAGAAACACAGCTAGAGAGGGAACACAACCAGGGGGAGTGGGAGAGGGAGAAGCGGGCTTCCTGCCAAGCAAGGAGCCTGATGCGGGGCTCCAGCCCAGGACTCCGGGATCATGACCAGAGCTGAAGGCAGATCCTCAACTAGTGAGCCACCCACGTCCCCACTGTCATCAATTCTAAAGCTAATTTCCTATTTGGGGCACTTAGCTTATTTTCAGTTTTTGGTTCCTACAAATAATAATGTAATGAGCTAGGTTGGGTTTTCTGTTGACCAAATCTTTGCATACATATTTGTTTTCTTCATATAAATTTCTTTTTTTTTTTTTCAGGGGAAAGCGCGAACGCAGTCCCCCACTACCACAAATTATGCAGTCGAGTTTCCCCACATTTGGGGAAATCGCAGGTGTCAGCACATCCGGAGTGCAATGGATAAGCCTCGCCCTGGGAAAACCACCTTCGTGATCATGGTATCTCCCCTGTCAGGTAAGTATTCTTCATATAAATTTCTAACCATAGAATCAAAGGGTTAGGGTGACATATTTCAAGCTTTCAGAGGTGAATTGCTGAATGTCCTCCCCATCGCCACCCTTCCCCTCAACGGTATCTGAAATGGCCATTTCTCTACATACTCACCAACACTGGATATTAACTATTTGTTAAAAAAATCTGTACAGATTGCTTCGGTGTGATATTTTTTTTTTCCAGTGTGATATTTTTTAAAAGATTTTATTTATTTATTTGACAGAGAGAGATCACAAGTAGGCAGAGAGGCAGGCAGAGAGAGAGGAGGAAGCAGGCTCCCTGCTGAGCAGAGGCCTGGCCTCGATCCCAGGACCCTGAGATCATGACCTGAGTCGAAGGCAGAGGCTTTAACCCACTGAGCCACCCAGACACCCTCCAGTGTGATATTTTTAAAGCAAGGTAATGTCTTCTATCTGAAAATATAAAAGGTCTTTATTTAAAATGTGAATCCAGGGGTGCCTGGGTGGCTCAGTCGGTTGAGCGACTGACTGCCTTCGGCTCAGGTCACGATCCCAGAAACCCCGGATCGAGCCCCCCATCAGGCTCCCTGCTCGGCAGGAAGCCTGCTTCTCCCTCTCTCACTCCCCCTGCTTGTGTTTCCTCTCTAGCTGTGTTTCTCTCTGTCAAATAAATAAATAAAATCTTAAAAAAAAATAAAATAAAAATAAAATGTGAATCCAGGGGTGGCTGGGTAGCTTAGTCATTAAGTAGCAGCCTTCGGCTCAGGTCATGATTCTGGAGTCCTAGGCTGGAACCCCGCACCGGGCTCCTTGCTTGGCAGGAAGCCTGCTTCTCCCTTGCCCCCTCCCCCTGCTTGTGTTCCCTCTCACTGTGTTTTCTCCGTCAAATAAATAAATAAAATCTTTTTTTTTTTTTTAAAGATTTTATTTATTTGACAGAGAGAAACACAGCCAGAGGGGAAGACAAGCAAGGGGAGTGAGAGAGAGAGAAGCAGGCCTCCCGCCAAGCAGGGAGCCCAATGTGGGATTCGATCCTGGGTCTCCGGGATCATGACCTGAGCTGAAGGCAGTCGCTTAACCAGCTGAGCCACCCAGGCACCCCTAAATAAAATCTTTAAAAAAATAAAAATGAAAATAAATAAAATGTGAATGGGGGGGGTACCTGGCTGGCCCAGTCCGGGGTGCATGGAACTCCTGATCTCAGGATTGTGAGTTCCAGTCCTATGTTGGGGATAGTGATTACTAAAAATAAATAAGTAAATAAGACTTTAAAAAATCAATAGTTTTTTAAAGTTTATTTATTTTTAAGTAATCTCTACCCTCAGTGTTGCGCTTGAACTCGCTTGGTATGTTCTTCCCACTGAGCCAGCCCCACCCCCAAAATTTTGAAAGTGTGACTCCAAATGTTAAAACTAGCCTTCCTTTACATAGGTCTATGTCACAAAAACTAGTATTAGATTTATAACCACGTGGCTCATGAAGAAGTCAATGTAATTATCTAATAAATCAGGCACCGTACAGTGGGGAGATCTGACAGACACTATGTCCACCAGGTTGCCAAAGTTCACATCAAGCATGAGGAATCAGCCTAGGTGGCTCAGTCATTAAGCATCTGTCTTCGGCTCAGGTTATAATCAAGGGTTCCAGGATCAAGCCCCATGTTGGGCGCCCTGCTCAGCTGGAGGCCTGCTTCTCCCTCTCCCATCCCCCTGCTTGTGTTCCTTCTCTTGTTGTGTTTCTATTAAATAAAATCTTTTTTAAAAAACTAAAAATTAAAAAAAATTAATAATAATAATAATAATAATAATAATAATAATAATGGGGTGAGAAATCCTAATAGCGGTACATACCCTTGACAAGATTGATGAGGAGGGGGCCGCCTGGGTGGCTCAGTTGGTTAAGCGACTGCCTTCGGCTCAGGTCATGATCCCGGAGACCCAGGATCGAGTCCCACATCGGGCTTCCTGCTCGGCGGGAAGCGTGCTTCTCCCTCTCTCACTCCCCCCTGCTTGTGTTCCCTCTCTGGCTGTGCTTCTCTCTGTCAAATAAATAAAATCTTTAAAAAAAAAAAAAAAAAAGATTGATGAGGAGGGCACTTTACTTCAGTGGCCTTCCTCCCCAAAATCCATAACCCCAGCATAATCATGAGAAACACATCAGACAAATCCCAACTGAAGGACAGTCCACATTTATTTTTAAGTAATCTCTATACCCAATATGAAGCTCAATCTCACAACCCTGAGGTGAAGCCTCGCATGCTCTACTGACTAGGCCAGCCAATCCTAGGCCATAGTATGCTTCCATGTATATAAAATACCTTTAATAAGCAAATCTACAGACAGAAAGTAGATCAGCTACTGCCAGGGGCTGGGGTCGCAGGAGTGGGGAGTGACTGCTAAATGGGTATGTGGTTTCTTATAGATGTGAAGAAAATATCCTAGAATCAGCACAATTTTTGAATACACTAAAACCCAGTGAATTGGACACTTTAGTAGGGTGTGTGTTATAGTATATAAATTATATCCTAATTAAAAAAAGAAAGTGTGAGAAATCTTTACGACCAAAAGGATACCTACATGTAATGTGGTGTTTTCGATGGGATTCTGGAACAGAAAAAGTGCACTCAGTGAAACTTAAGGAAATCTGAACAAAGTACAGACTCTAGTTAACAATCGTGTATCCACATTTATTGTTTAATTGTGACAAATATATGATAATCATGTAAGATGTTTATAATACAGGAAAATCAGGGGAAAGTGAGTAGGGGGTATATGGGAAATCTCTGAACTATCTTTGTAGGTTTTCTGTAAATCTAAAACTGTTCTGGAAGTTTATTTTTAAATAAAGATTAAAAAAAATTTTTAAATGGTGGCTCAGTTAGTTGAGTGTCCAACACTTGGTTTTGGTTCAGGTCATTATTTCAGAGTTGTGGGACTGAGCCTTGCATCGGGGCTCTGTGCTCAGCACGGAGTCGGCTTCAGATTTTTCTCTCCCTTTCCCTCCCACCACTCTCTTTCTGTCAAATAAATAAAATAAAATAAGTCTTTTTTTAAAGTTTATTTTTAAAATATCACACCCAGTTGTGATCATTTGGGCCACTTCTAAAAAAATACCAGGGTTCTTGCCTCTAGCTATAAGGACACAAGGCTATTCCAATTTTGTCATTAGGAAAACTACCCGATTGGAAACAGAGCCCCACCGTGGGCATGTGGAATCACCAGGAAAGCTGTTGACTGAGCTGAGGATAAACACCAGCAATTCTATTCTCAGGAAGTGGCGCTCACCGCTAACCATCCTTCCTTACCCTTCAGTGTGTATCATGTCTGGGTCTGAATTATCCTGTCTGGCTAAGTCCTGACGACATGGGGCTTTAGGTGATAGCTGGGCCTGCTGGTTGGCAAGCACCCAGTGGTCCAGCCCTGAGAAGCCACTCTTGCAGAAACACCTAAGATCCTGACTTATCCCACAGAAAATAACCGTGGCAGTGATGAGAGAGTTAGGATCTTGTGAAAGTTTAAATAAGGAGAAATTGTAGCTGAAGAGCTTAAAACCAGAGGGAAAAATCGGGGAAAGGAGATCACATCTGGAAGCATTCTGAGAAATCATTGAGCTTCACTAAAATTATTCTAACAGCAACAAAAATAGCAATGGGTAGCATTTTCTGCACACCCAGCAATGCTATGTTTGTTCCCTTTTTAAAAGGAATCCTGTGACCCCTCTCCCCACAAAACCCAGTGTTGAGGTCAAGGCCTGAATCACTCTGGATACACACCCCTTGGAGAGGCTTGACCCAAACCAATTCAAAAAAAAAAAAAAAAAAGAAAGCACCCAAAGAGCCAAATTCTTGGCTTTCACCAGTTCCTAAACAGGCTTTTGAAATTCATGGCAGAGATAATAATCCTGATAGCCAAAACTTTTGATTTGCAAGATTCGCAAAAGAGGCTCTTTTTTTAAATGTCTCTGAACTGGTTTTCAGTAGCAAGATTTTGGATTCAAAGGAATCCCTGTAGGGATCTTGGAATAAAGTTTCTGCCACAACAAACAATACATCTGCAGGGGAAACTGATGAAAAGTCAGGTTATCTGGTCTCTAAGGGTGAAAATGTCCAAAATAAAAAAATAAAATAAAATAAAATAAAATAGAAAAAACCTGGGGAGGAGGAATTACAAATTCCAGGGGGTCTAAAGAGAGGGCAAAACAAGGTCGCCCATGAGCTGAGGAGCTAAACATTGTTGGAATTGCCTTCATTATTCTATTCTCTCTATTTCTGTTTTTCTCTTTCTTTTCTTTTCTTTTTTTTTAAAAGTAAGCTCTACACCCAACCTGGCGCTTGAACTCATGATCCTGAGAGCCAGCCAGGCGCCCTTATTCTCTCTGCTTTTTTTTGAAAATTTTCTTCCTAAGGAGACAAACCATAAGAGACTCTTAATTTCAGGAAACAAACAGAGTTGCTGGGGGCGGGGTGGGGGGAGGGATAGGTTTGCTGGGTTAAGAAAAAATAATAATAATAAAAAATAATAAAAATAATAAATTTAAATTAAAAAAATTTGCTATTACTAGGGGTTTTTTTTTTGTTTTTTTATTTTTATTTTTTTTTTATTTGACAGAGAGAAACATAGCCAGAGAGGGAACACAAGCAGGGGGAGTAAGAGAGGGAGAAGCAGGCTTCCCGCCGAGCAGGGAGCCCAATGTGGGACTCGATCCCAGGTCTCCGGGATCATGACCTGAGCTGAAGGCAGTCGCTCAACCAACTGAGCCACCCAGGTGCCCCTGCTATTACTAGTTTTAAGAGGGAAGCTGGGAGACCAGCAAGAAGGTTATCAGGGGGGCGCCCGGGTGGCTCAGACTGTTAAGCACCCACCTTCCACTTGGGTCATGATCCCAGGGTCCTGGAATTGAGTCCCGCATCTGGCTCCCTGCTCAGGGAGAAACTTGCTTCTCCCTCTCGCTCTGTCTCCCCCTGCTTGGTCGGTCTCTCTCTCTCTCTGTCTGTCTGTCAAATAAATAAATACTCTTTAAAAAAAAAAGGAGAAGGTGGTTATCACCATTGTGCAGGCAAGAAGCGGTTTTTGTGTGGGTCAGGGTAGCTGAGAAGGGGTGGATGTGGGAGGCGGAGCGGCAGATGGCTATCTGGGGGTAGCCCACTGGATCAAATCCCCATGCATTTTCCCTCCTTCACCTAGGGAGTTTAGTGTACCCAGCACGCAGGTGGCACTGGGGGGGGTGGGTCGTGGAGAGGGGTGGTAGTGGGGGTAAGGGATCATCGGTTGAGTGAAGAGTGATCCTAGATTAGCCACCGCAGTGGTTCTGGAGAAGGTCTCTGTCCCCTGGCGCCACCTACAGCCCGGGGATGTTAGGTATATCGTAACACCAGAGGCCTCTGGGTTCCAGTCTAAGGAGACTTGGGAACCTCAAAGGATTTTGAGTAGGCAGTGGTGTGGACTGTTTTTTTAAAATCCCCTCCATCCCAGCTACTGCATGGAGCAGTTCGGAACTGGGCAAGGATGCACTCCTGCTCTTTGCCTCACTGGGGCTTTGCCGACAACCAGAGAGTCCCCAGTAGACGTTTGTTGTGCGAATAAGACGTCTACGTGGCTGTGCAATGTCAGAGAATTTGGGGACCTTTCTGGACAATGTTGGTACAGTGAGTCCAGTCCAGTGGGTAAGAGTGTCCACTCTGAAAGCTGGGTTCATATCCTGCCACCGTCACTTACCTACCAGCTGTGTGAATCTGGGCAAGTCACTTAAGCTCCCGTGCCTCAGTTTCCCCATCTGTAAAATGGGGGTTGTAATACTAGCACTAATAATAGTATCTTCCTCATAGGTCTGTTTTGAGTAAACTCATGCAATGCCGTGTTTTATATAAAGAAAGACCACAGGAAAGGCTGGCTGTGGTGAGGGGTCAAGAGTAAGATAAAGAAACTGCTAAAATTTTGCAAACCCTCCTCGCCATGCCAAGAATGCCCAGAAAGTTTTCTTCCCCTGGCCTGAATTGTTTTACTCCCAGTTGGCTCTAGCATGGTGTACAGAGCTCTGCTCCCGGTAGGGGGCGCAGTAAATATTGACTCAAAAATCCAACAAGCCAGGAGAGGAGTTTTTCAGGGACCAGAAACCACCTCTTAAAATAACCCCAAACCTAAAGAATACCACAACAGCAATACTGTATCAGAGGGAAATTATTTGAGGGATGACTCCCAAATGTGACAGTGGGTGAGGAAAATCTCGTATTGAAAAGATTGTGTATGTGTGTGTGTTTTAAGATTTTTTTAATTTTTAAGTTTTCAAAGATTTTTCTTATTTATTTGACAGAGAGAGAGAGAGACAGTAAGAGCACAGCAGGGGGAGCAGCAGGCAGAGGAAGAGGGAGAAGCAGGCTTGCAGAACAGGGAGCCCGATGTAGCACTCGATCCCAGGACCCTGGGATCATGACCTGAGCCGAAGGCAGACACTTAATGACTGAGCTGTCCAGCCGCCCCTAAGATTTTTTTTTTTTTTTTTTTTTTTTTTTTTTAAGAAATCTGTACACCCAGCTTAGGGCTCCAACTCACAATCCTGAGATCAAGAGTCACATGCTCCCCCAACTAAGCCAACCAGAGGCCCCCAAAAGACTATGCTTTGAGACAAATGTTTGCTCGCTCAGAAGAAGCAGAAAAGATTTGGGGGTGGCAAGCCACAACAAATACTGTCATTAAAACAAAATTAGTACAGGTCTTAAATTCCCCAGGTTACAAAACAGCCTGGCTGAGGTCATTTGTGCCTAATTATTGTGCCTAATAATTACCTTGACTAATTAGAGCAAAGGTTTTGGAGTGTGTTTCTATTCCCAGACACTGAGTCATCAGTGACCCAGAATAAATCATTTCACTCTATTTGTGTCTTGGATCTTCAGCATGGAAGCACGCTTGGCCAACCCCTCCGGGAAATTCCAAAGGCTTCATTAATTAATATTTGGAAAACAATGTAATTTGTATATGTCGGGCCTATAGAAACATGACCTCAGTATGTTTTGTATGTTGGGTTCATTTATTTAATTATTCATCTACTCTCCAGGTGCACTTAATATTTATTAAGTACCTCTTCTGAGCCAGGCCCTGAGATAAGAAGTGGGAGTACAACATGAACAAGACAGATGGGCCCCTGTCCTCACAAAGCTTATAGTCTAGGGGTGGAGGCAGACGGTAAGTAAGTAAAGCAACAGACAAAATAATTACAAACTGTTAAGTCCTATGAGGAAAATTAACAGAACTCTGGCCACAGGTACTAGCAGAAGAGGTGATCACAGAGGGCTTCTTAGAGGAGGTGGTCCCTAAGCTGAGTCCTGAAGGAAAAAGCTGATAGAGACGGTGCTCTGTATGTATGGAAAGCATGAAAGGTGGGCAAGAGTGGTAAGTGGTCATGACAAGCACAGACTTTCTGGGTTTGAATCTTGTTCTGCCCCTGCCACTAACTAGTGGTAGTGGGGGACAAGGGAGAGCCGGGAATGGGGAGTGACTGCTTGGTGGGCATGGGGTTTCCTTTTGGGCTGATGAAAATATCTTGGAAGAGGACAGAGGTGATGATTGCATACAAAACATTACTGAATTGTTTACTTGAAAAAGGTAAATTTTATGCTATGTGAATTTCATCTCAATTAAAAAATATCTTAAACACACACACACATGAATGCGTGCACTGAGCAAGAAGCTTTCCTGCCTTGCAGCTGGGAATCCTCAGCCCAGCCCTGGAATCCTATGTGGGAATGAACTTCCATCCCCTCCAGGGAATGGAGGACTGTTTAGTCCAGCAGCCTGTGCAGCCCTTACTCCCTAAACGACAAGAAGAGGAATTCATATCCCCTTGTGTGCCTGACCCTGTGCCAGATAGTTTATAGGAACCGCATCCGTCAACCCTCCTGACCCTTTGTCCTACCTCCCTGTTGGATTCTTCACAGTGCTTATCACCAGCTGACATTACAATGTACACATATTATTTAATCATTTTTGTTTTTTTTCTCCCCGGAATGTAAGGGGGCAGGAATTTTGTCTGTTCGGGTCACTACCACATTCCTCATGCCTGGCACATAGTATGTGCTCAATAAATCATTAATGAGGTGGAGTGACCTAACAAGAGAGGGCTTAACACCCGCAGTTTACAGGTGAGGAAATGCCGGCCCAGTGATTTGCTACGTTCCTGTGATTGGTAAGGAGCAGAGACAGAATTTGAACTCAGGCCATATTGGGACAGAGCCTACACTGCAGGGAGCTCTCCTTCATCAGCTTCCTAGTCCCTGCTGGGATGAGTTAGAAGTCTGAAAATTAAAGGCGTATAGGCCGTGACTCATCTTTTAGGCAAAGAGGTGGGAAATCATGACCCAGAGCTGAGTCATCATTTGTGCTTCCCTCTGTGCTGACTCGTTCATACTCTAGTTCTTGGCCTCCCTGAGTTCTAATGCTGGGGTGAGGCCAGGGGCTCAACATAGTCTAAGGCTTCTTTCTCCTTTTGACTCGGTCCTCTTGGCTGGGACATTCTGACCCAGACGAAACCGCAGATGTTGGTCTAGGCCAGCCATGCCCAGAAGGCCATGCAGATCTGGACGCAGGAATCCGAGACCACAGCAGGGTCTGAACGCTGGCAGTGTGAAGCCTCGGAATGCCTCCTGCTTTTAGGTTTTCTTGGATGGATGGTGCCAAGAGTAACTTA
>PITA01001734.1:173048-184220 GCA_004023965.1 Spilogale gracilis
TTTTTTTTTTTAAAGATTTTATTTATTTGACAGAGAGAAACACAGCCAGAGAGGGAACACAAGCAGGGGGAGTGAGAGAGGGAGAAGCAGGCTTCCCGCAGAGCAGGGAGCCCGATGTGGGACTCGATCCCGGATCTCCGGGATCATGCCCTGAGCCGAAGGCAGTTGCTTAACCAACTGAGCCACCCAGGCGTCCCAAGAGTAACTTATTTTAAAACACTAATTAAATATAGCTTTTAAAAAAAGACACAAGCCTTAAACATCAGAAAGAGATGGGTTTGGAACGCAGCTTGGCTGCTTCTGAGCTGTGTGCCCTGGGGCATGCTACTTGTCTGTTCTGCTCTTCGGATTCTTCCTCTGGAAAACGAGGAACTATTACCTGTTTCTGAGAGTTGGGAAGAGGACAGAACAGGACATTCTGAGGGAGGGCTATTTACACAGCCTGAAGTAGGAGGAAAACATGCCCTAAGACAGTGGAATGCTGAGGACTGACTCTGTGGCAGAGATGGCGATGGGGTGGGGTTGGAGGTAACCAGATTCTGGGTGTGGGCCTCAGGCTGCCCAGGTAATCAAAGCTTGAGGCAGAGCCCATAGCTTAACTTCTGGCGGCTCCCTTTCTCCGACTGCGTGAGAGTAGGGGCTGGACCATGCCAGATCCAGCCCTGTCCCTCCCGGAATGAGAATCTTCCACAAAAGAAGCCTGTTAATGGGCATCCTAGTGAGGGATTGGGGGCTTTAAAATGATTACTGTAGGAATACACAAGTATATTTTTTGTGAGAGATTCTAATCTAATCAAATCTACATAGAGGAAAACATGAAGTTCCTCTTCATTAGCTTCCACTCTCAACAGTTTGGAGCACATCCTTACAGCCTCTTTGCTTTGCGTTTATGTGGATACGCGCATGGGGCTCCTAGCTAACTGGGTACTTACTACCTGTCAGGCAGTGCTCCAAGGAATTCACATAGATTGATTTGTTTGATCTCCACAACAATGGCATGAGACAAATCCTATTACCTCTTTTATGTATGTATGTATGTATGTATGTATTTAAAAGATTTTATTTATTTATAAGAGAGAGAACATGAGTGGAGGGGCAGGGGCAGAAGGAGAGAGAGAGAGAGAGAGAGAGAGAGAGAGAGAGAGAGAGAGAGAGAGAGAGAGGCAGACTCCCTGCTGAGAGGGGAGCCCGATGTGGGGCTCCATCTCAGAACCCTGAGATTATGACCCAAACTGAAGGCAGATGCTCAGCCTACTGAGTCACCCAGGCACCGCTCTATTATGTCGCTTACAGAGGAGGAAGTGCAGGTCCAGAGAGGTGAAGTAATAGCCCCAAAGCCACACAGCATTAGAGAGGAGGAGCTGGGATTCAAACCAGCCCGGCCTCAGGTTCTATGTACATAACCATTGCATTCTACTCTCTCTCTCTCTCTCTTTTTTAAGATTTTATTTATTTATTTCACACACAGAGAGATCACAAGTAGGCAGAGAGGCAGGCAGAGAGAGAGAAGGAAGCAGGCTCCCTGCTGAGCAGAGAGCCCGATGTGGGCCTTGATCCAGGACTCTGGGATCATGACCTGAGCAGAAGGCAGAGGCTTTAACCCACTGAGCCACCTAGGTGCCCGCATTCTATTCTCTTAAGTAGTTGTTCTCTTCCATAAAGGAGATCATAGCTTGTGTATCCTTGGCATGTTGCTGTTTGCATCTGATACCCCTTTAGAGAGCATCCCATGCCAGTTCACATGGATCTTCTTCCCTGGCTTCGAGGACAGCACAGCACTGTATGGTGTCCCAGTACAAAGATACTGTAGTGTATCTGTCCATTTCTTGCAGACAGACCATCAAGGGGCTTCTACCCTTTCATTTTGACAAGCAATCCTTTGGCCCTCATCACTTGTCCATATGTCTCTGGGCACTTTCAGCGATTTCCAGTTTACATCCCACTATCAGTGTATAAGCACCCAATCCCCGCACTCTTGCCAGCGCTGGATGGGCACAGCTTCTGCTTATGGCCCCTGGATGGGGGAGGTGGGAAAGTTATATATCATTTGATGTTTTGCTTTGAATTTCCCCTGATTACCAGTGAGCTCAGGCATCTTTTCAAGTGTTTATAAGGATCATTTCTGTATTATCTTCTGTGAGTAGATATCTTTTTTAAAACGATTTTATTTATTTATTTGACAGAGAGAGAAAGAATGAAAGTACAAACAGGGGGAGTGGCAGAGGGAGAGGAAGAAGCAGGCTCCCTGCTGAGCAGGGAGCCCAATGTGGGGCTCGATCCCAGGAGCCCAGGATCATGACCTGAGCCAAAGGCAGATGCTTAACTGACTGAGTCACCCAGGTACCCCTGGATATCTTCTGTTAGAAGCTGTGAATATTCAATGTTTCTTTCTCAGCACATCTCAATTCCATCTGATCTTGGCCACTTATGTTCTGCTATCCAAAGGCTCTCCTCTTTCCTGGCTTAACAGGCCCTCTGTCCCCAACCCTTTTCACCATCTCCTGTGAGGTCAAACTCACAGCCTTTGACTTAAAGGGAGCCAACAGGAGCACTTAAGTCGCTGGACCATGCTGATTGGTTTAGGACAGGACTCAGAACCCAAGAAGGGTCAGCCAGAGAAAATAAGTCTTCATGGGGCGCCTGGGTGGCTCAGTTGGTTGGGCGACTGCCTTCGGCTCAGGTCATGATCCCGGAGACCCGGAATCGAGTCCCACATCGGGCTCCCTGCTCTGCGGAGGGCCTGCTTCTCCCTCTCTCACTCCCCCTGCTTGTGTTCCCTCTCTGGCTGTATTTCTCTCTGTCAAATAAATAAATAACATCTTAAAAAAAAAAAAGAAAAAAAAAAAAAGAAAATAAGTCTTCGATCCTGACGCCTTTTCAAGCCACCGGACAGAGGAACTCTGCTTTCCTTTGCTTTGGGTTCAGGGACATGGAAAAACCTAAAGTGGCCATGGATCCCCAAGAGGAGTGAGGAAATGAAGACATCACAGAGAAGGCAAAGCTGAGGAATGCAGAGATTCTGAGTCTGGATGGTACTGTCTGAGCAGCTGGGTCCAGCCTCATCCAAAGTCAAACTATGCTTGAACTTCCTGGTGGTAGATAAATGAATGCATTTCTTTATTTAATTTATGCATTTAATTATCATGATTTTTAAAAAGTTTTAATTGAGATGGTTGGGTTTTGTTTTTTGGTTTATTTGTTTTTCCGTTTTCCCACCTTGAAATGCAGCCTAATCCATCCTCAAGCCCAGAGGAAGAAAACAGACTCATTCACATTCAGCCAAACTTAGCTCTCCAGCCTGAAGGTGCAGATGTACCTCTAGCATGCCCAGATAGTTAAGGGCAACTTTTTTTTTTTTTTTTTTACTGCGAAACAAAATGGAAGGAATGATGCCCACTGTTTTGAGGGAGAGGTAAGGTAGGCATAGAAAAGAGAATGCCTGCTTTGGCAGATGCTTGAAGACTTCATTTAAAAAAACAAAAAAAACAAAACAGAAAAACAACAAAGAAGAGCCTTTGTGATCTGAGCAAACAGCAGGGGCGGCAGGAATGAACAGCCGTTCTCTTTCTCATCATTTTTTGTCTGACTCCGGTTTTCTGGTGTAGGGGTAGGCGATCTGTGGGCGGGAGGCTCTCCTTTGGGGAAGGAAGCACAGCTCTCACCCACAGAGCCTCTTACACATTCTGCGAATAATCCTCTTTGAATTCTTGGTTTTCTTTTCCAGATACAAATGACTGCTCTTGAGATTAGCCCAAGGTCCCAGTGCTGGGAGGGGAGAGGCTGCTGACTGCTGATAACAGGGCGAGGTCACCAGGTAGTAAGGGCAGGGGAAGGGTGGAAAGAGAGTGGAAGAGCCAGAGACTCCCAGTTTCAAACCCTAACTACCCTCCTTGCTAGCTATTCCAGTCATCACAATTACAACACAACGCACCCCCAAACTTAGGGCCACAGAGCAAGCAGTTATTACGTTCACAGAGGCCATGGGTCAGGCATTCATACAGAGCAGGCCAGTGATGGGGGCCTGTCTCTCAACTTCCTTATCTGCAGGGGGCTGCTGCTGGAAGACATCGGGAGGCTCCCTCACTTGAACAGGTGGCCCCTGAGGATGCTTGTAGGCTAGGCCTCACTTTTTCTCCACATGGGTCTCAGAGGCATGGTTGGTTTGCGCCTTCATATAGCATGGTGCCTGGGCCCCAGGGCCGAGCATCTTGAGAGAGAGGGAAGGAACTGGAAGTTGTATCATCGTTCATGACCTAGTGTTGCAAGTGAAGTAGCATCACTTCCCCCATGTTTTATCGTATTGTATTGTACTGTATTTTATTTTTGAAATATTTATTTATTTATTTATTTGAGAGAAGAAGAAAGAGAGTATAAGCTGAAGGAGCAGAGGGAAAGGAAGAAAGAATCTTAAGCAGATTCTGTGCTGGGCATGAACCTGAGTGGGGCTCGATCCTAGGATCCAGAGCTCATGACCTGAGCCAAAACCAAGAGTCAGATGCCCAACCAACTGCCCCACCCAGCACCCTCCCACACCACATTTTATTCACTGAGTTCCAAGGTCCTGCCCAAGGTCAGATGGAGAGGAAGTAGATTCTGTTTCTTGACGGGGAGTCACAAGCTTCTGGAACGGCACATGGGACCGGAAATATTGCTGTGACCATTTCTGGAAACGACAATATGCCACACTAACTGTATGAAATACCAGGTACTTTGCCTCTCTGGTCTCAGTTTTCTCCTCAGTAAAATGGGGACAATAATAGTGTCTACTATGCCAAGAAAGTATGACTTAAAATAATGTATTTAGACGACTTAGCTCTGTGCCTATGAAGTACCAAGTGGTCAGTGAAAATTAGAATTCATTGTTCATAATTGCTATTGTTGAGCACTGAGGCATCTTGGTATGGCTGAAACAGGGTGTTGTGAGTTGAACTGCATCTCCTAAAAAGATATGTTCAAGTGTTGACCCCTGGCACCGGTGAATGTGACCTTGTTTGAAAATTGGGTCTGGGGCGCCTGGGTGCCTCAGTAGGTTTAAAGCCTCTGCCTTCGGCTCAGGTCACGATCTCAGGGTCCTGGGATCGAGCCCCACGTCAGTCTCTCTGCTCGGCAAGGAACCTGCTTCCTCCTCTTTCTCCCTACCTCTCTACCTACTTGTGATCTTTCTGTCAAATAAATAAATAAAATCTTTTAAAAAAACCCAAAACAACAACAACAACAACAACAACAACAACAAAAACAACAAAAAAAAGAAAACTGGGTCTTTTACAGATGTAAATTAAGATGCGATCAAAGGGGATTAAGGTGGGCCATTAAGTCCAGTCACAAAGAGACAGACACACACAGGAAGAATGCCATAGGACAAAGGAAGAAACCAGTGGGAGGCAAAGAACTCCAAGGATCACTAGCAGCCCCTAGAAGAAGCAGAAGGAGAGGGAGAGAGAATCTGAAGCAGAGCATGGACCCCAAATTGGGGCTTGATCCCATGACCCTGAGTTCAAGACCTGAACCCAGATCAAGAGTCAGACGCATAATGGATGGAGCCACCCAGGCGCCCCAACAATGCCACTTCAGGGTGACAACCACCATTAACAGTTTGGTATATAACGTACATATTTTTATTTATTTATTTTTTTTAAGATTCGATTTTTAAGTAAGCTCTACTCCCAACATGGGGATTCCAAATCACTATCCCGAGATCAAGAGTCACATGCTCTTCTGACTGAGTCAGCCACATGCCCCTCCTTTTACATATTTCTATAGACATGTTTATAAATCTGCGCCCAATGTGGATTCTACAAAAACGAAAGTGCCTACAGTGTGTTTTTCAACAGTGAGGTCAATCAGTATGTTTTCTTTTCCTACATGTTAACATATGTGGGAGATCAGCCACTGAGTTGCCCCACTCCAGAGAGCATCTTGGCAAAGAACACAATGTGAATGGGTTGGAGAGGAAGCATCCCAGGAACGACCCATGTCTTGAAGATTCAGCACTGCGGACAGGGACAGGCCCACTCTTCCACTCCCGGTAATAGGTTTATTATGGCAGACACAGGTGGCTAAGAGGCCCCATTGCCCTTGGGGAGCTCACAGTCCTGTGGGAGAAATAGCTATGTGGCTGAACAATAACTTAATAATAATATATGTGGATTACATTCTTATTCAAGAAAAAACAATACCAGTGATGATAATTATTACCATTTCTTTTTTTAAATTTTATTTACTTATTTGAGAGAAAAAAACATGGCCAGAGAGGGAACACAAGTAGTGGGAGTGAGAGAGGGAAAAGCAGGCTTCCTGCCAAGCAGGGAGCCCGATGCGGGCTTGAACCCAGGACTCCGGGATCATGACCTGAGCCGAAGGTAGACGCTTAATGACTGAGCCACCCAGGCGCCCCTTATTATCATTTCTTGAGTGCACCAGGCTAAGCAATTTGGTGCATTGTCTCAGCGAATCCTCATAACTGCACTATGATGCAGGTAAAGAAACTAAAGCAGGCGTCGAGGTGGCTCAGTCGTTAAGCGTCTGCCTTTGGCTCAGGTCATGATCCCAAAATCCCAGGATCGAGCCCCGCATCGGGCTCCCTGCTTGGTGGGAAGCCTGCTTCTCCCTCTCTCACTCCCCCTGCTTGTGTTCCCTCTATAGCTGTGTTTCTCTCTGTCAAATAAATAAATAAAATCTTTAAAAAAAAAACCCAAAAACTAAAGCTCTGAAAGATGGATTAACAGGAGGGAATGGTCATGATCTTACAACTACATATCATACTGCCCTCCAGGAAAAGCTCTAGTCATGGTATTTGGGATGCAAATGTCTGTGCCCGGGTATGACATTCAGTCAGCTGGCCTTGGGGCATTAAGCACATTCCCACAACAGATTTGCCTGTCGTCTGGCTATTTATTTATTCATGCTGCAGTAAGAACTCTGCTGGAACCCACTCATCTTGTACTTATTTTGGCACAGGGACAATGGACACGTGTCTCCTGTAACACCTCTGAGGACTGTGGCCACGTCTTGTATGGACTTTTGTCTGTGGAGGCATCTAGAGCAGGGCACCCTTATTCAGGATGTCCCCAGGCCTGCAGGTGGACATCCCAGGATGACCTCTGCTGGCCTCCTCTCGCCCCCTGCTGTCTGCTTTCCATACTGCAGCCAGCGTCATCTTTCTGCCTAACAGCTTTATCTGACCCTCCTCAGGCCACCCACCAGAAGGGGGGTGCAGTCAGAGCTCCCCGCCCCCACCCCCAACCTGGCTTTCAGGCTGCTGTTGTGCACTGACCCTGCCCACCACGCCTGCTCTGCTCTCACAATGTGCTCTTGAGAGTGGCGATGCCAAGCTGCCAGGGTATCCACACCCCACCACCGGTCAGCCTCATCCAACCTCATCCAGCTAGCTTGTCTCCTGAGGGCGAGGCCTTCTACACAGCAAGGAGTCTGCTCTCTAGGGCTCCTGGCAGGCACCCTGGCTAATGCACCAAGCGAGCACATTTTGTCATCATCACACATCCCCATCAATAGGGGGAAGACATTACTCTGTGGATACCATCCGAAGCCGCCGAGGAGGTGCTGAAATAGCCTTGCTTCCTTCGCTAAGTCAGTTCCCTGGGTGACCTGGAAGGGCCTCGGGGCTCTGGTGACCACAGCCTGCCCCCCACCTCTCTGTGCTTCTTCCTTTCTTCTCTGCCTTGTTAAAGGGTCTCCCAACCTGCCTCTACAGATAGACCAAATCCTCAGAGACTTCAGGTCCCAAGGTGCACAGAAGCAAAAGCCTGTGAAGAGGATAAGCCTCTCATCTAAACGAGCAATCAAGTGGAACAGAATCGGAACCCTAAATACTGTCTCAGTTCGATGGCTTTGAGTCCACATCCAAGTCTACTGTACATAAGTCTGTATAGTACAGACTCTAACAATACCACAGATGGGGGCTGAAATAACACACATTTATTTTTCACAGTTCTGGAGGCTGGGGATTCAAGATGTGTCGGCAGATCTTGTGTCTGGTTCACAGACGGCATCTTCCTGCTGTGTCCTCACTGGCGGAGAGAGAGCTCTTACGGTCTCCTTTGTAAGGACACTAATCCCAGTCATGGGGGCTCCACCCTCATGACCATTCACCTCCCAAAGACCCCACCTCCTACAACCATCACGTTATGGGGCAAGATTTCAACATAGGAATTTGAGGAGGACACAGACATTATCTTTTTTCTCATACTGAGTTTTGAAATCCTATGTGGTTTTTTCTTACACATCAGCACATCTCAGTTTGGGGACTCCCCACACTGCAAGGGCTCAGTGTGGCTGGTGGCTCCCATATGGGAAAGCACAACGTGAGAACACTGGTTTTCAACCAGAAGCGACCACCCCTCCCTGGGGAACAGTTGGGGAATTTGGGGGGTCATTTTTTTTGTTTTTACAGTTATTGGGAAGCTACTAGCATTGAATGGGCAACAGCTGGATGCTTAGTGTCCTGTAATGCATCGGTGCTACATAATGAAGAACTGTCCAGCATCCCCTATGTGATTTCTGAGTATCCCACCAAACATTCATTAAAAAAACAAAAAGCCCTATAAGCTTTGAACTCACCTCTGTTTCATGTATAATCACAAAGTACCTTTTGTACTGCTTCATTATACATGGAATAGTCCAGGAAGTTAACTACCAATAAATCCTGGAAAGATCATGCTTTGGTTTTATTGGATTTTTTTTGGGGGGGGGGATTTTACTAAGAGTCATCCACCATTCATTCACCATTTAGAAACTCATATCCCAAAACACTATGTATATACGTCTATATATATGTGTATGTATAAATATATACATATATATATTTTTTTTTTCCCAAATGTACCATTTGAGTGGCTACAAGACATACACCTACCACTTCAAGATTTTGACTGCTTCTTCTTTTCTTTTTTTAAGATTTTATCTATTTACTAGACACGAGAGAGAGAGATCACAAATATGCAGAGAGGCAGGCAGAGAAAGAGGGGGAAGCAGGCTCCCTGCTGAGCAGAGAGCCCAATGCAGGACTCTATCCCCAGACCCTGAGACCATGACCCGAGCCAAAGGCCAAAGCCCAACCTCTGAGCCACCCAGGCGCCCCTGACTGCTTCTTTAAGTCTTCCAGAGTAGTTATGCCTAAGTATTAACTTATAGGGGCATCTGGCCGGCTCAGTCAGTGAGACGTCTGACTTCAGTCACAGTCCCAAGCTCTTGGGATTGAGCCCCACAATGGGCTTCTTGCTCAGCAGGGAGCCTCCTTCTCCCTCTGCCTGCCATTCCCCCTGCTCACACTTTCTCTCTCTCTCTTGCTCACTTTCAAATAAATAAATAAAATCTTTAAAAACTAAATAAACTTGTAGAATTATGCTCTTTTTATTAGAAATGGCTTTCTTTTGGGGCGCCTGGGTGGCTCAGTTGGTTAAGTGACTGCCTTCGGCTCAGGTCATGACCCCGGAGACCCGGGATCGAGTCCCACATCGGGCTCCCTGCCCAGCGGGAAGCCTGCTTCTCCCTCTCTCACTCCCCCTGCTTGTGTTCCCTCTCTCGCTGTGTTTCTCTCTGTCACATAAATAAAAAATCTTAAAAAAAAAAAAAAAGAAATGGCTTTCTTTTATTTTTTATTTTGCAAATGGCTTTCTTTTAATTTTTCCTTTTTAGAATATAGTTGGGTCAATATCATGAGTTTTGCAAATGATGTGTATAGACAGGCTACCTTATTCACTAATTTTCTTTCATCATAGTTAAGCGAGGTCTTAAATTACTTGTGCTAAAAGGGAGCTGTGGATCTGATGAGCTGTCCGCATGACCCAGGTTCTGACCCCGCCCAGCTCTCGGGTTGACCTTGAGGAGCAAAACTGTTAATTGTCTTTCACATCTGGGTTTCTAGGCTGTCTACTGATGACACACTTTGATTGTGTGTTCCAAACCCTAAATGATCTGGAAACAGTAGTCAGACCAAGAAGGACCTCAAATGCCATCCCAAGGGCTTTGAACTTCATCCTGAAAGCAGTAGGAAGCCACTGAAATTTTGCTCTTTTTTTTCCTCTTTCTTTCTTTCTTTTTTTTTTTTTTTAAGATTTTATTTATTTATTTGACAGAGAGAAACACAGCGAGAGAGGGAACACGAGCAGGGGGAGTGAGAGAGGGAGAAGCAGGCTTCCGGCTGAGCAGGGAGCCCAATGTGGGGCTCGATCCTGGGTCTCCAGGATCATGACCTGAGCTGAAGGCAGTCGCTTAACTGACTGAGCCACCCAGGCACCCCTCTTTTTGTTTGTTTTTATAAAACATATCATGCCCAAAGTAGCTCTTTGTTTTTTCCCCATTTTTTTCTGTTTGTTTTCTCCTCGTTTTTAATATTTTATTTATTTACTTGACAGGAGGAGAGAGTACAAGCAGGGGGAGCAGCAAGCAGAAGTAGAAGCTGAACAGGCCTCCCACTGAGCAGGGAACCCAATGCTGGCTCAATCTCAGGACTGTGGGATCATGACCCAAGCCAAAGGCAGACACGTAACCATCTGAGCCACCCAGGTGCCCTCCCCATTTTAAAAAAATTAATTAATTTATTCTTTTTGGTAATCTCTACCCCCAATGTGGGGCTCGAACTCATGACCCTGAGATCAAGAGTCACACGCTCTACCGGCAGAGCCAGCCAGGTGCCCCTTCCCCATTTTTTTTTCTTTTTAAGATTTTATTCATTTATTTGACAGAGAGACAGCTAGAGAGGGAACACAAGCAGAGGTAGTGGGAGGGGGAGAAGCAGGCTTCCCGCCGAGTAGGGAGCCCGATGTGGGGCTCGATCCCAGGACTAAGTTGAAAGCATACCCTTAACGACTGAGCCACCCGGGCACCCCAGTTTCACCACTTTTTATGTGCATTGTGTGTGTGTGCTCCATTCTATGGGATTCTACCACATGTATACGGATCCATGTAACCACCACCACAACTGGGGTCTGCTTCTCCACTATAAAATGTGTCTCTCTTTTTTAAAAAGCCCCACCTTGGGACGCCTGGGTGGCTCAGTTGGTTAAGTGACTGCTTTCGGCTCAGGTCATGATCCTGGAGACCCGGGATCGAGTCCCACATCGGGCTCCCTGCTCGGCAGGAAGCCTGCTTCTCCCTCTCTCACTCCCCCTGCTTGTGTTCCCTCTCTGGCTGTGTTTCTCTCTGTCAAATAAA